>AWWV01015320.1:0-20441 GCA_001974805.1 Corchorus capsularis | reverse complement strand
TAAATTGGTTTTTGTTACATTTTTTGTTATTGTTCATGTTTTACACCTAAAATCTTGGTCAAATTAAAGAAAAGGAAGTATCTTAATGCATGTAATTACAAATATATATATATATATATTATATCATCATTATTTGACAAAAAATTATGTACTACAATTTATACACACATTATATGTGCTTGAGTACATTGAATTCAATCTCCAAAAAGATCAGTGCGGGTTAATTAGCTTTTTCCTTTTAAATACATACATAAAATATATATATATATATATATATATTATTCTTTTATACGGATATTTAAAGTAATTAAGATCTCACGTTTTCATAATGCATGTTGTTCGTCATTTTCTATCATTGCTATACGACACTATTTCATGATGTTCTCTCTACTAGAATCGCAATTAATCGAAATTTCATTTGGAAAACTCATACGACCTGTATTATATAATATATACAATTAACTGATCAAATTAAAAATTTAGTAATTTCTAATAATTTTTAATTAAGAAGTACTATTTATATAGTTCATCAAATACTAGTTTATTTTTCTAGAACATTAAATATTTCTAGTTGAAGTTAATTATACTCGAAATTAGAATTCAATAGTCCTTGATGATAATGCTAAAAGAAGACATGATTTAGAAAACCATTATATATTGACCTTATCTTGAACAGTTGTACCAACAGATATGGCAAGATTATCGAGACTTAATTTCCAGTGTAATTTGGCTGAATGTTAACAAATTATGACACTGATGAATCAATAAAGGGATATCACTCGCAATAAAAGTATGTAAAGAATATATGATGCAATCTGATTTCCATGCATGCCTGGTACTAATCAGTGAAACTATATAATTTAATGGAACAGTGATCCATATTTTCAGTTACACATTATTCTTACACCATTTATAGTGGCCACCATTAAAAATGTAGTGGTGTAGTATCCGGTATACCCTTGTTATTGATAGCACTCAACCGAGAACCAAGGGAGTTGCGTTATAAAAGAGAAAATAGAGGAGAGAGATATTTTCACAGAGAATTGAGGGAGAAGGAAAATGTTTTATGTTGTATTTCATTTACTAAGTGTGCAAAGCGTGAAACAAGCACACATATAACCGTTGTTTACATCACTTGACATCAATAAGGAAATAACGAGGAAATAACTAAATAACAATTGTTTGAATTTAAATGAGAGAAATAGGAAATGGCTAAATTAATAAGGAAATGGGCTGATAGATAATGGGCTATTGGACTTGGTTTATATCATCTTGCCCCTTGTTGCAGAACATCCTTGTCCTCAAGGATGAAAGTGAGGAAATTTTTTCTGAAGGTTGAACAAAATCTCCCAAGTAGAGTCTTCAACATAAGCATTACTCCATTGAACCAGGACCTGAGTGATATGCTTCCCTTTCTCGTTCACCAGACATCTGTCAAGAATTGTCACTGGTTCTTTAGTTATCAAACCATCAGAATCAAGTGAAGGCAGGTGAGATTGCACTGACAGTTGACCCACATGCTTCTTCAGTTGCGAAACATGGAAGATGGGATGGGCCTTGGCTCTGGCAGGCAATTCTGGCTTATAAGCCACTGAACCAAGTTTCTGCTGCACTTGATATGGGCCATAGAAACGAGGGGAAAGCTTCATAGATACTCTAGTAGCAATAGAATTCTACCTGTAGGGTTGTAGTTTAAGATAAACCATGTCTCCTACCTGAAAGGATCTGTCAGACATTTTTTTGTCAGCTTGAGCCCTCATCCTCTGTTGAGCTTGTGAAAGATGGAATTTAAGTAGCTTAATTGCATTTTAACGAGCTTGCAGACTCCTATCCACTGCTGCAACAGAGCTATCACCTGGTAGATATGACCTGTGAATAGGTTCTGGTTGGCCGTAAACAACTTCATAGGTGTAGGTTTAGCAGCAGTGTGATAGGTGGTATTTTACCACCACTCAGCCAGTGGTAACCACTTACTCCAATCTCTTGGGCACTCACCACTCATGCATCTCAGGTAGGTTTCGAGGCACCTGTTAACCACTTCAGTTTGGCCATCAGACTGTGGGTGGTATGTAGTAGATAGTTTAAGCTTAGTGCCAAGTAATTTAAACAATTCTGACCAGAAATGACTGATGAATACTTTGTCACGATCAGAGACTATTGTTTCAGGGGCACCATGCAGCTTGAAGATGGAGTCCAGGAAGGCTTAAGCAACAGACATCGCAGTGTAAGGGTGAAACAGTGCAATGAAGTGACTATATTTGCTAAGCCTGTTAACTACTACCAAGATGACTTCCTTTCCATTAGACTTAGGTAAGCCTTCAATGAAGTCCATGGAAATATCAGTCCAAATACGATTAGGGATGGCAAGAGGCTGTAGAAGACCTGGATAAACAGTGTTATCGTATTTGCTTTTCTGGCAAATGTTACATTCCTTTACAAATTGCCTTTCTGCCTTCTTCAACCCCTTCCAATATACTACTGCTTGATTCTTTTCATAGTAGCATCCATACCAGAATGGCTACCCATACTAGAGTTGTGAAAATGCTCTAATAATTCTTTTCTCAGTGCTGGATCAGCTCTAATAACCAATTTACCCTTTCTTCTCAAATATCTAGAGTGGTAAGTGTATTTGGCAGCAGTAGAAGTATCAGTTTGAGCCTTAATAATGCATTTGATCAGAGAAGGGTCAAAAGTGCAAGATAGTTGAATTCTGGCTAACAGATCAGTAGATACAACAGAGAGAGCTTGTAATTGCACAGCAGTAGGTGCACGACATAGAGCATCAGCTACAGTATTAGTGTAACCTTGTCAATATTGGATTTCAAAGTCAAATGCCATCATCTGGACAAGCCATTTGTGCTGTGCTGAAGTGCTGACAGATTGAGCAAATAAATACTTAATACTCTCATGATCTGTTCTGATTATGAAATGCCTGTCAGTGAGGTAAGCTGCCCACTTTTTGACTGCAGAAAGTATAGCTGGCATCTCATTTTCGTATACCGAAAGGACTTGGTGCTTTTGGGGTAATGCTTTATTGAAAAAGGCAATAGGATGGTTGTCCTACCTGAATACAGCTCCTATGCCATAATGAGAAGCATCAGACTCGACGACAAACGTCTTAGAGAAATCAGGGAGAGCCAGAACAGGTGCTGAAATCATGGCCTATTTCAATTGATCAAAAGTAGAAGTGCCAGTAGGTGACCAATAAAAATTATTTTTTTCAGCAAGGATGTGAGAGGTTTTGCTATCACTCCATAACTTCTGATAAATCTCTGATAATAGCCAGTGAGGCCAACAAAACCTCGAAGTTCTTTAAGAGTGGAAGGCAGGGGCCAATCTTGCATACCCTGAAATTTTTTAGGATCCATTGCCACCCCTTGCTGAGTGATGATATGACCAAGATATTCCACTCATTGAGCTACAAAATCACATTTGGACAGTTTTACAAACAACTGGTGAGCCTGTAGAAGTTGAAAATCCTGTTCCAAGTGAAGAATGTGAGATTCCCAATCATTGGAGTAAATTAGAATATCATCAAAAAACGCAAGTATAAACTTTCGGAGAAATAGTGCAAAGATATGATTCAAGCTCTGAAAAGTAGAGGGGGCATTTGTGAGCCCAAAATGCATCGCCAAAAATTTAAAATGCCCATGATGTGTTCTAAAAACAGTCTTGTGAATGTCAAAAGTGGCCATTCGAATTTGGTGGTATCCTGATCTTAAATCGAGTTTAGAAAACCATGTGGCACTCCCTAGCTCATCCAAAATCTCCTCCACCAAAGGAATAGGAAATGGCTAAATTAATAAGGAAATGGGGTGATAGATAATGGACTATTGGACTTAGCGTATATTAGTTATATGGTACACTTGTGGTACACTTTTTAATTTTGGCACTTAGAGGATTTCTTTTATCCCACCTGTTGGATATTAAAATTTTAACCTACTTATAGATTATAAAATTCATCTATAGATTGTTTCTCCGATTGTTTAAGACTAGCTAATTCCGTTAAACCATCAAAGTATTGACTACTTCCAAATTTAACTCACATAGCTAAAATATATTCCATCCAAGAAGCAGGACAAGTGCCTTTTGTTCGCATAAAATGAAGGTGCCACTATAAGGCTCTGCTTTCCAAATGCATCATGGCGAGCCGAATTTTCTCATTCTCAAGCGTATTGTCCGCCTCAAAAAACTGCTCGATGTGAAAGTGCCATCCGAGAATGTCATCGCTGTTGAAGTGAGGGCATTCCACCATACTGTGTTTTGTGAAGGCTTAATACCCAAATTAGTCCCTTAACTATCCATTTTGGGACAAATTGGCCCCTTAACTTTTTTTGGGGACAAATTGGCCCCTTAACTTTTAAAAATGAGACAAATTAGCCCTTTTCTGACAGAGCGTTTAACATCCGGAAGGTGAGGGCGCGTCCGAATTCCGATTAAGGCGATTCTAGCGGCATTTGAAAGATCTCGACAAGAAGAATCGGATGGTCAGGGAGGTGAGAAAAAAAAACAATCGAAAACTTTCAGATATCGAGTCAAATTTAAAAGTTTGACTAGAAGGTGCAGTCTTATTCGGCGTTGGAACGGGCTGAATTTCCGATATGTCACTATTTGAAGGATGCTAGATCTACTGATTGTGGAGGTGAGAAAAAATAACAAAGAAAATGAGGTGAATAAGACTGACATCCCTTAGAGAGTGACATATCATAAATTTAGGCCGTTTCGATGCCAGTTGACCAGCATTACTTATTTTCTTTATTATCATTTCTCACCTTCGCAACGACTAGATTTGGCATCCCTCAGAGAGTGACGTATTAGAAATTCAGCCCATTCCGACTCCGAATAAGACCGCACTTTCCAGTCAAAGTTTTAAATTTGACCCGAGATCTGAAATTTTTCGATTGCTTAGTTTTCTCACCTCCTTGACCATCATATTCTTCTCGTCGAGATCTTTCAAACACCGCTAGAATCACCTTAATCGGAAGTCAAATGCACCTTCACCTTCCGAACGTTAAACACTCCGTTAGAAAAGGGCTAATTTGTCTCGTTTTTAAAAATTAAGGGGCCAATTTGTCCCAAAAAGAAGTTAAAGGGGGCAATTTGTCCCAAAATGGATAGTTAAGGGGCTAATTTGGGTATTAAGCTGTTTTGTGAAGGATAGAGGAGTATCCCCAGTTGGCACGTTGGAAGAGCTAGGCATCTCGACAAACGGAGATTTAGATCCATTCCCCGGCGAACCTTGGGAAGAGCGAGTGAGACTCTCATGTCGCTGAAATAGGTGTTCCATTGTTTTCTTGAGCTCCGTTGCCAGTTTTGCAAGACCTGAATCCAACCCTGATTGTAAATCATTTCGGAACTCAGATCGTAGCTGGGAAGCCATAACATCTAAATCAGATTTCATCTTTTCGTGCTGCTGATGAAGCTGTCTAAGTTCTTTCTGAACTCGGGTTGAAATCCCATCACCCATGGCCGAGAAACGCCTGGAATCTGATACCAGAATGATAGCACTCAACTGAGAACCAAGGGAGTTGCGTTAGAAAAGAGAAAATAGAAGAGAGTGAGAAAGATACATTTTCAAAGAGAATTGAGGGAGAAGGAAAATGTTTTCTGTTGTATTTCTTTTGCTAAATGTGCAAAGCATGAAACAAGCACACATATAACCGTTGCTTACATCACTTGACATCAATAAGGAAATAACGAGGAAATAGTTAAATAACAATTGTTTGAATTTAAATGACATAAATAGGAAAGGGCTAAATTAAGGGCTGATAGATAATGGGCTACGGACTTGGCGTATATCAGTTATATCGTACACTTGTGGTACGCTTGTTAATTTTTGGCACTTGTTGGGATTGTATGCGGAAGTCCTCATAATAAACTTTGATACTTTTTTACTTCAACCGTTTGATATTACACTTCTTCTTATTGTTTTTTATTTTCATCTTTAACCCTTTTTTTATTGCATTCCTATTTTTTTCTTTTACCCTTAAAAATAGACTAGTCTACAATTATCTCACCACGCTCTCCGGCCACAAAAAATATTCCTCATCCCCTCTGCTAGCTTCTTCAACCACCGGTCACTCAAAGAAGAGATTTCAATTCACTCCAATTAACGGAGAACTTTTCTTTTTTTTTTCCCCATCAAATTAAGGTTTTGTTTTATTTTCTTTCATCTCATTTAGTTAATTTTTCTTGTCTATTTAATTTTTATTGAACTTTTTTCTATTTGGGTTACTATGATTTGAAGCATTTGAGATTTTATAATTTGGGTGTTTGACTTCCATTGATTCCGCTATGAAATTTTTTTTAAGGCTTTTTAACATCTAAGAAGCATTTGAAGAATTTGACAATTAATTTTTTTTCTTTATTCTTTTGGCAACAATAGTGTAAATTCTCATTGATTATAAGCAAAAACCTATTACATTCTCTACTAACATGTTGAAAATTAATAAAGCGAAAAAGGGTCATCAACTCCTTGATTTGAGAAACAAGAGTACCACCCTCTCAATAATAGGGGGAAGCCTTGTTAATCTCCCAAATGGCAATCAAGCAATCGCTCTCCACACAACAGTCCATGTAGCCATCATATCGAGCTAAGATTAATCCAAAACGAATGGTGTACATCTCAGTAAATATTGACTCCGGGACAAAATTAACTGCATTATTGCACAAAGCAAGACTTTGCCATCAGAATCCCAAATCACTGCACCTAAGCCAGCCTCTTTCCTACTAGACACAAAGGAAGCATCCAGATTTATCTTTACCAGAACTGAAGCAAGGGGCATCCACGTTGACAACTGCCCTCGTATAACAGCCCTATCCCATCGAATAAACGATGTCTCCATCTCGTGAACATATCTAACAGCTGAAACACATAAAGTAGATGGTACTCGACACACATGATCATGCAGACCCTTATTTCTATTCTCCCAAGTTAGCCACAATAAAAAGCACAGTAACTCCAACGAGCCTAATGGCCTTTTCAAAAGCTTTAACCAGAATTCATTTGACTCTAACCAGGTTTCCAAGTAACATGCTAGCCAAGGATATGCCGTAACCCAAACAATCTTGGTAAATGGGCAGAAGAAGAAAACATGTACCACCACACATAGTACAAGTATCACTAATATTTAAGCCTCTAATTCGAAACATTGCTTTCGTCGGCAGTATATTTGATACCAATCTCCACAAGAAAATGTGAACTTCTTGAAGCACTAGAGCCCCCCAAATCAGCCTCCAAACTGGAGACCGCACAGTCAAACTAAACTCTTGTTTGCCAAGAATATGTCTAGCAATGTGATACCTGCTTTTCACCGAGTAGCAACCATCTTGAGCCTTAGTCCAAATTAACTTATCCTTATTGTCCAAAAGATGGAGAGGGATACACATAATTTGATTGACATCATCATCCACAAAAATCTCCATAAGCAAATGAAATCCCAACAGCCATTAATTTATATGATTTAATTTATATGAGTTTTTATCATCTATAATTTAATTATCACCCCATGACGTTAATGTATAGGAGATGTCAGTAGCTAGTGAATCTGGTTTTATTGCGGCATAACCATCCATTTTTGTCATTTGGAAGCAAATCCTTAAGTTTGATCAATTGGCTTTGGAGGTTCCCATGTTCTTTACTTAGCACTTAGCACTTCGCAACAAACTCAACTACTCCTCTCTTTTGATGGTTTTACTTGTATTAATTTTTTTCTTTTTTTCTTTTTTTTTGCCACATACCTTTATATTTCCTCATCTCCAAGAGAGTTTGTAAGTGAGAGATGCTTGTTATTGTAAATAAAATATATTATAGTATTACAAAAACAAAATCTTGTATCAATTGGAGTAATCTCTTTTTAGTCTTTGTATGAAGTTTCTAGATTTGTACTTATTTATTTCAATCGTTTTAGTTCCTTAATGGTCAAATTCAATTTAGTGCAAGAGAAGTATAATGAATTATTTAAAATTAGAAGAAACAGCTTGCTGTTGAGATCAAGACTAGGCTTTTTTTTTCCATTGGAAGAGGAAGCTATTAATTTTTGTTAGGTTTTGAGAGAAAAGAATGCATCCAAAGGTCAGAATTAACCAAGTGTACCATAACAAGTCTACCGGAGACTTCACCAAATGTAACAACTCAAAATAACTATAAATTCAATCATTAACAATATAACCAATCAACTTTAAAAGAATTACGCCAGGATTTGAAGGTAAGTCTGAAAATTATAGTAACATTATTAGTGTAGGGTTTTAAAAATAATTATTCTTCATTCTTGGTTTTATGTCGGTTCCCAATTGAAGCAGAGTCACCTCAAGCAAGAAACTTGGCATGGAGATCAGTTCGACTCATGTTGTGTCTTTTGAGCTGTTTGGTTTTTGTTTGTTTTGTTTGGTACTTTGGTTTCCTTCCAAAGTTGTTCCACTCTCATATCAATTACCTAGCTCGCTATGAACTTAGATTGTTTCATGTTATCATAATTAATTATTAAATAAATAGAATGTCCACACTTTATGGTTTTTCTTTTTTGAATGCCTATAACATTTGTTGTTTTTATGTTGCATATATTAATTTAATTAGTAATTAAAAAAACATGTAAACGCCTAAAACCAAAACTAATTTTGTTATTCATTGGCCAGAAGGAATTTTTTTAAGAGCAATCGGATAAGAATTTAATTGATGAACAGCGTCAAAAATCACAACGTTGTCAAGGAAACAAGCAGAGAGATCTGCCGCAAATCAGGGCAGTAGCAGCAAAACAAAAAAAGCAAACAAAACACCAAAAAATACCAAAACAGAGTGCCAAAGCAACACCGAACCAAGCACTAGTAAAACAACAACAAATTGACCACATACAAAGACAATCAACAATCAATACACAACAAGCAAATTAGATTCCCTACCAACCCCGTCCTTGGCGAGCTTATTTGCCATTTCATTACATTCCCTTGGGACCTTTAAAATCTGCCAATCATTGATTCTTTTCTTCAACCACTAAATCTTAAGAATACATTTTCTTAACCTCCGTGGGGCTTCACTCGACTTGACCATCCATTTACAGGTATCTGCAGAGTCAGATTCAATGATAAATCTATTATTTGCAACCCATTTAGTGGCACAAAAAATCACAAGGGCTTCTTTAATCGCCTCAAGTTCAGCTTTATTGGATTCAATTTTTCCAATAGACTTAGAGAAGACATCTTTGATATTTTCATTCCAATCCCTAAGAATCCCACCAGCTGGTCCAGGCTTTCCAAACGATGAACCATCGAAATTAAATTTCAAAAATCCCCTCGGAGGTTTCTGCCAAACTTGTTTCTCTCTAACAATCGCCTTCTTGCCATCATCAATAATGGTAAGATGGGGAAATCTGAACAACTCCAGGAATGAGAAAGGTTGATTTCGCCATTTTGCTAATATCCACCATGCCAATCTAACTCTAATAAGATCAAAGATTTGCAGGCTCACCTCAATCGGCTTACCATTAAACACATCATTTCTATGCAGCAACAAAGACCAAATCACGACAAAGAACAACATTTTCCAGCCTTGACAATTGCCTTTACCGACCACCATGTATTGCCATGCATTAATTGTTAGGATTTTGACTCAAATCCTAGTCAGATTTGGATTGGGATTTTTTAGGCCTATTCCTTGGTGGACAAGGAGACTTGGTAATCAAAAATCCTAATAGGAAAGGGATTCTTGGAGGCTAAGTTTATGCAAGTATAAATAGAGAGTTACTCTATAGATTTTGTATGCTTGGAGAAAAGATGTAGTCTAAAGGTTAGATTTGGGTGGAGACACCCCATAGGACAAAAGGATGGTCTTTATGGGTGTGTGTGTGATTGTTTGGTTTGGTAGATGCTATTGTTTCTTTGTTAGAGGCCGAGCGAGAGTGCTCAAGATTGGTCGGGTTTGGTTTCGGATAAATATTAGTGGATTTCTCTTCTCCTCCGTGGACGTAGGCAAGTTCAGTGCCGAACCACGTAAATTCTTGTGTCTTGTGTTGATGATTTATTATTTTGGTTGTTTCCGCTTGCATGATTAATTTGATAGATTATAGTTTGGGATATCCGGGTTATAACAATTGGTATCAGAGCCAGGTTAAATGGATTGGAGGTTGCCCAGTAGCCCAAACTTGTGCTATGGTTCGTCAGATTTGGTTGTCATGGAGATTGCCAAATTTTGCTGCTTGATGATTGTTTTGAAGATTTGCATGTTAGCTTTTCAAATTAGATTCGGATGAAAAGCAAGATTGGATTCGGAATTAAAGTTGAAGATGATGTAGTGAAGATGAAGGCACACAAGAGAAGATTGCTTGAAGATTGAGAGACTTTCGTTGTAGGTGGAGCCAATTATGTCCTTGAAGATTGAAGATTTGATAGAATTTGAGTCAAGGTGGAGATTGTTAGGATTTTGACTCAAATCCTAGTCAGATTTGGATTGGAATTTTTTTGGGCCTATTCCTTGGTGGACAAGGAGACTTGGTAATCAAGAATCCTAGTAGGAAAGGGATTCTTGGAGGCTAAGTTTATGCTAGTATAAATAGAGAGTTTCTCTATAGATTTTGTATGCTTGGAGAAAAGATGTAGTCTAAAGGTTAGATTTGGGTGGAGACACCCCATAGGACAAAAGGATGGTCCTTATGGGTGTGTGTGTGTGATTGTTTAGTTTGGTAGATACGATTGTTTGTTTGTTAGAGACCGAGCGAGAGTGCTCAAGATTGGTCGGGTTTGGTTTTGGATTGATTCTTAGATTGGGTTGAGAGATTGAGTGAGAGTTATTGATAATTATGTGTTGATGCAATTTTCTATAATTAGTGGATTTCTCTTCTCCTCCGTAGATGTAGGCACGTTCAGTGCCGAACCACGTAAATTCTTGTGTCTTGTGTGTTGACTCCATGTGTTTTTGATGATAACAAAACATTCTATTTAGTGTGACTAATCAAGCTATCTAGTGTGCAGTGTTTAATTGAGCATAATATTTAACGTACGGTTGTGGCCAAACCAATCCACATGAAGCTCATTAGCACAGAGGAAGCATACTATGATTAAAGCCTTTATGGAATGCTCAAGTCAAGAAGGATTGATGAAGACTTAGCTCAGCACATCAAGGCAGAAGCAGAAGATACAAGTTACTGTAGATAAGGTATTCAGTAGAAGGAAGTATTAGTGCCAACAATGTGGAAGATGAATTTAGTGGGACTACCAGACATCAACAACAAGTCAGATCTTACCAAACGATAGATAAAGTCAACTACAACGACTATAATTCAAATGGATCTTTCAACGCCATAATTTGACAGATTTGAAGATTTGAAATTGATGAAGAATATGATCGTTGGAGGCAAATCTAAATATTTAAGGAAACAAATTGACAGAATTAAGGGATTTGCTTTTAATGTGGAGAAGACCGTTGGAGGCAGATTTGACAATATAAAGACTCAAGAAAAAGAACAGAATACAACAAGAAATACAACCAAGAAGCGCCACACTCAACTTTTTCATACTGCTTGGTTTTTTGCAAGATCACTCTAAACTCTATTCATTGTAAATCTTGCCTGAACTTAACCTTGAACCTACTCAGTGTATCTAGATCATATAGGATCACTCTACACACTCTTAAAACTATATCTTTGATTGTAAACAGTACGGGGAGCACTTGTTCTAAGCTTGGGGAAAGCTTAGGTTTTTGATCAGTGCGGGGAGCACTTGTTTGAGCTTGGGGAAAGCTCTGTGCTGTCAAGCTTGGGGAAAGCTTGGTTGCTGTAATGGCTTGGTGTAGGCCCGTAACTACATCGGATTAGTGGATTGGTTGAAATCCTTGGTGGGAACCAAGGTAGAGGACGTAGGTCAGGAGGACCGAACCTCTATAAATTGTTGTGCATTGATAAGATATCTCTAATCCCTTTTAGTTACTCTGCATTAAAGCTTTCATTGCATGCCATCGTCTATTCCTTAACCTCTCTGCTATTTATCTGTTTCCATATTGCACTTGTTCCTTTATCTGTTCTGCATATCTGAATTAGTCGCAATATTGTTCTTCTTTATTTTATTCCCACTAATTTTGTCATATATATTGGTCACACTAACTTTCTGTTTTGCAGAAGAGTTAGTAAGTTCTTCAAAGTTTTAAAAGTCTGCTATTCACCCCCCTCTAGCAACTCATACGGGACCAACATTGTGTTGATGATTTATTATTTTGGTTGTTTCCGCTTGCATGATTAATTTGATAGATTATAATTTGGCATATCCGGGTTACAACACTAATAAAACCTATGGGGTCACTCGAAGAAACCCACATTAGCCCCCAAGTAGAGCAGCAAAGAGACCAAACATGCCACGAAACCGTGCAATTGAAAAAAAAAAGATGAAAATCTGATTCAATCTCCGAGTTACAAAAAGCACACATAGCATTACTCTATTCAATGATACCTTTGTTAGCCAGATCAGCTTATACTGGAGCCTTTCCTTTCACAATTTTCCAGACAAGAGTTTCGACTTTTGGAGGAGCTAACCCACTCCAAACCAACTTCCAATGAAACTATTTCTCTATATCGTTGCTTACCACTGTTTTACAAAGGGAAACTATCGTATAATTGCCTCTAGGAGTACGCTGCCATATAAGTTTATCCTTGTCGAAGGTGTAAAGTTTTTCAAAATCAACATCAGGTTATCCCACTGATTTGTCTTCCAAACAAATAATCGTCTTCTTAACTCAATTTTCCAAGACCAATCAGCACCTTCCCACTGGCCAAATTCAGCCATTCTACCACTTTTATTAATTCCTAAAGCGTAAATTCTGGGGAACACTTCTTTTAATGAGAGAGAGTGAGCCCACACATCACTCCAAAAAGTGATATTTTCACCATCCCCAAAGCACGTAGTAATGCCAGAATAAAAAAAAGAAGAATACCTAATGTTGGAGATTAAAGGCCGCAAAATACTCTTCCACATATAGGAATAATTTCTTGAATTCCCATTAACCCGAAGCATGTCCTTGCCATCCAAGCTATTCTTTTCACATAACTTGCCGCCAAAGTGAGCCTTGTTCGTTAGAGAATCTCCAAACCTATTTATTAAGTAAGGCCCTATTTTTAACATTTAAGTCAACGAACCCAAGGCCCCCTTGCTCTTTAGGTTTCCACACTAATGCCCAATCAACATAATGAACTTTCTTAGCATCCCCTGCACCACACAATAGAAATCGGCGTTAAATGCGGTCAAGTTCTTCCTTAATGGTGGTAGGAAGAGGAAAGAGTAACATAAAGTTGGTCGACAAAGAAGAGAGCACCAATTTAATAAGTGTTATTCTGCCACCAATCGAGAGAAATCTTTCATTCCAGTTTGCAAGTTATGACTTGAAACTTTCAACTATGGGCTTCCAAATAGACACGGTTGAATTTCTCGCTCCAAGAGGAAGTACCAAGTATTTACAAGTTAGTGACTCCACTTTACATTTCACACCTCAGCTGCCCATTTCAAAACAACTTGCTCATCAATGCCCACCCCCATAAAGGCTGCTCTTGTTAAAGTTAATTTTCAAGCCTGAAATTAGTTGAAAGCACTTTAACACCCTTTTAGCATTCAAAACATTTTCCAAACTAGGCTCACAAAACACCAATATGTCATCGACATACTGAATATGTGAAATAACAAAGTCCTTGATTCCCACTCCAATGCTAGAGAACAACCCCACACAGGTAGCTTTATCAAGCATTGAGCTAAGCATCCGCCCCACTATACAGAACAACAAAGGCGACAATGGACAACCCTGCCTCAACCCTCTATTCATCTTAAATTGCCTAGTAGGCGCCCCATTAACAAGAAATGAAATTAATGCGGTAGACACACACTACATCACCCATTTAATCAATCTTTCTCCAAATCCCAATTTAACCAGAGCAAGATGTAGGAAATGCCAGTCAACACTATCATAAGCACGCTCGAAATCCACTTTCATCAAAAGGTTGGCCAAAAGGATGTTTATTTACTAATCTTAACACATATATTATCAAATAAAAGTAAAACACTCAATATGAACTCTCATATAGTATAATAGTGCACCTGAGCATTCGGCTCAATGGTAAGGTTCACGCTCCTTAAACCGTGAGGTCTCAGGTTCAAATAAATCCCACCATATTCAATGCGTCCAGGTTCGTGCAAGCTTTGTTAGTTTGTTTATTTGGTCATTTCATTAGTTAGTTTGTGTGTTTAATTGCTATCAAGAAGATCAACAAGAAGGAACCAATGTTATGGGAAGGAGCTTGCTTAATTATGGAGATCCGGGAGTTAGCCAAAAATTACGACGGTGTTCACTTTGTTGACACGAAAAGAGAAGCTAATATTTGTACTTATAGTTTAGCTAAATTTGATTGTAATATGTTTGCTAGCTATGTGCAGTACCGGGGCTTTACCCCTAGGTGTTTGTAATCCGAACTCTTTGATTGAATGAATCTACTACTAAAAAAAAAAAAAAAAACCCCTCGCGTATAGTTGCACCTGAGCATTTGACTCAATGATAAGATGCATATACCCCTGAACCGTGAAGATTTAGGTTTAAGTCCCACCATACGTATGTAGGTTTATATTGTGCAGCTTTATACTGAATTTGTTTATGTGTCATAGTTTGTTTTTCTTTTCATTATTATTTCTCATTAAATATTTGAAATTATAATGAATTATATGATTGTAACGAGATCTGAATATTATCACCTTCTAAAAAAAAACTCTATAGTTAATTTTTTTTTGTTAATTTTACTCTTTTGCTATTTCTTTTTTCTCTTGGGAATTTTTTTAAAAAAACTTAGTACTATTTTTTTAAAAGGCAAATGGATTTATTATAAGATAAAGAGTAATAAGAACAAGTTCAACTGTACCAGCAGCCAGAAGTAATTAAACAGACAAAAAAAATCCAAAACAAAGCCAAAAAAATATTACAGGACAATCCAGTCAATAATTAAGGACAAGGGCACATGACGATCAATCCCTCCTTTTGCAGACAATAACATCCAAAAAACTAAGTCCTCCATACTCACACGAAAGCCATCAAAACGGCTGCAAGAAGGAGTGTTCCTACCACTTCCCCAAGCAAATATGACACCCAATAATGGCAAATCCACAACTTGCAATCATTAATAAAATCTGAGAACTAATGTTGGTTCCACTATTTGGCGCAAGTACTTAAACCATTAGTCAAACAATGGCAACAACAATTTTGCAAAATTGATCCTATGGAAATACATAAGCTTGAGGAAGAGATTTATGACATGGAAAAGAGGGATATACAAGGTGATCAGTTTGATCCTATTTCTGGGGGAGTTTTGGTGAATAAAAGAGCGAAGCTATGGTCTTTGTACAGATTAGAGGAGAGGGCTTGGCATCAAAAATTGAGAGTCGTGAGATGGTTGAAGGAAGGGGAGAGGAACACTAAATTCTTTCATATGGTGGCTTCATCCAGGAGAAGCATCAACTCCATTCATAACATCCGATGCCCCTCAAGTGGTTGTTACAAATGAGGTTAACTAGGAAATAAAATTTATTTATCCTCACAAACTCAGGTGCTACTCAAATGGGTAGAACATGGCAAATAAGAGTCGTTTCCCACTAGGAAGTTTGATAACAACAAGGAACCAATCCTTCACTAAGTAAACAATTAGGTAGCACTAAATAATCAAAGTATAAGATAGTAATTGTCACTAAGAAAGCAAATAGATGAATTCGAATTAAGATAAAACTATATAAACTAAGCATACTTCCTTTCTCATCCCAATATGTAAGAGATCTATCATGTGTAATGGGTCCTTGACATAAAAGATAACAAGCAAATAAACATGCATACACCTTGGCAAGATATCAGATTATAACTCTTTGCAAACGGCAAGTCACAACTTGTCACTAGGAAGGACTATACGGTAGCTAATAGTTATGCACAAATTCCAAGTTCTTTACCTATGTAAGGTGTGTTTCACCTAATTATCGACATTGCATCTCCCTTCTAAGCTATATAGATTCGTCAAAAAGCATCCCTATATATAGATAGATGAGGCATGAAGTGCATCAAACAATTAACCAAGCTATTAACTATAACATATCATCCTAGATCTATGTAAAACCGTAGCCCATATATAGAAAGATAAATATGAGATATAGCAGTAAACCATATAACTTCGTAGTATGTTATATAATCAAGAAAAATGAGATTCTCAGATAATCATACGCATCAGAAAGGTTATAATACAATTATCTTTACCACATGAATCCGATCTAATCAACTATACTCATCAGAAAGCATGTTTTATAATCAAAAGATAGAAATCGACATTAGCTTATTAAACAATCACATGAATGGTGTGCAACACTCATACAATCGTAGAATAAACATGAGATGAAGAACAGAGAGTCATATTTGAATATATCATGCATAAGAACTTGAATTAAAAACAAAGTCTCACCATTACACAATGAATAAAAATCTACATACGAGAGAAAAGAAGTATAAGAGAACTACTCACTCATTAGGTTGAGTGAAAGTTCCATTCTTCTTAGGGTTGGGCGGCTAGCTAACAAACAAATGAATATGTTAAAGCTAAAGAGAGGTACACTATGATGGGCGGCTAGGGTAGTGAGAATACAAGAGTATTTATAGGCAAACTAGAGCTAGGATTTGCTATGAGTGCAAATGACTTATAAGTCCTTGAGGTTGGTCGGCCTTGTTGAGCAAGTAGTGATATAGAAGTCCCCATGTAAGCACATATGGTTTCCTATGTATCACTTGCATCGACTTGGACTTGTATGATCATATGGGCAACCATTAGCATAAGATGGTTTAACCACATACTCTTCATTGGGCGGCACTAATCTTCATCTTCTCAAGTTGTCTTATTGGATCTCCATTGATGATCATTCAAGCTTCCATTGATAACTTTCATGAGCTTCATCAATATATGGTTCACCACATCTTTTGGACTATGGTCGAAATTCACCATCTTGAAGTCTCATTTTGGGCTTCAATCCAATTGTGCTCCAAATAGCTCCATTTTGATCTATTTTAGACCATATTGCAACTTTCTCTCTAAATATACTTACAAGTGCAAAACGCCCGTTTAGAAGGTAAAATAACATATAAAACATATCAAATACATGCAAAATAGATTCAAAATGCATGTAACATCTTGGTCTCATTAGCATCCAACACAATGGAGTTACGTTATCTCATCCTAAGGAGATTAAGAAGGCTGTTTCTAACCATTTTAAGTCTTTCTATAACTCTAATTCTTCTTGAATTGGAATCTTTGGATTGTGACTTCAAGAAGCTGAGTTTGGATCAAGTTAACAGCTTCTTGGAGAGACATTTCACCAAAAAAGAAGTTTGGGCTACTATTGACTATTGTGATGGTAATAAAGCCTTGGAACCCGATGGGTTTAATTTGAACTTCTTCAAGCAACATTAGAATATGATTTAAGATGATATGATGAAATTTATGGAAGAATTCTATTTAAAAGGGTCTTTTGATAGATGTATTAATTTCTCTTTTATAACTCTTATTCCCAAAAGCAGTGGGCCATAATCATTAAAGGATTACAGACCTATCAGTTTGGTAGGAAAGTGTGTACAAGATTCTAGTAAAGATTCTAGCTAGCCGCATAAAAGGTGTCATTGAAGATTTGGTGGGTGGTAATCAATTTCTTTCATCCATGGGCATCAAATTCTAGACCCTGTTTTTATTGCCAACAAAGTTTTAGATTATCTTAAAGAGAAAAAAGAAGATGGTATGCTTTTTAAGATTTATTTTGAGAAAAGCATATGATTGCGTGGATTCGAAATTCTTAGACTTTGTGATGAGTAAGATGGGATTTGGGGTGAAGTGGCAAAAATGGATTAAATGATGTGTATCTATAGCTTCTCTTTTAGTGTTGGTTAACGGATCTCCTTCAAGACTATTCTGTATGAAAAGGGGCTTGAGACAAGGGTGCCCCCTGTCATGACTGGCATCAACAATGATTTACTTAGATTAAACTTAATTATGACAAGTCATATTAGCCCGCGCTAGCGCTACGGGTATTCTTTGTTTTAGAGTGGTGCTTGATTAACTGATTGAATAAGAATATTAATATAATTAATTATATAAGGTCCACGGACATTCTTTGTTCTAGAGTGGTGCTTGATTGATTGATTGAATTATATAAGGTTGCAGTAAAAATGCAATTTAAATGGATTAGTTTTAATATTGTCTAAACTAACTTTTTAGACATGCAAAACTAAGAAAGGTCAAAGAACATGCTTTTATTTGTAAGTAATAGGAAGTGCAAAGAGGTAATAGAATATGATGTTAGTTGGATAATAATAGACGCATTGAAGAAAAGGTGGTTTAATTCAGAAGGGGAAAAATATTGAACGGTCCATGGTGAAGGGGTGGGGAATGAGAAGAAAAAGGAAAGAGATGTGAAAGTGAAAACAGAGGGGGAGTAATGAAATGTTTGATTTTTGGCAAACCTGAAGATTGATCGGCACTTAGGAGTTGAAAGGAAGCAGCAACTAAGTTGGTGAGAGGAAAAAAGAAAAAGGGGGAGAAACATTAATTAAAAGTAATTAATTAAGAAGGGAAATGGGTAATTAAAAAAAAGGTAGCAAGAAAAGGAAGGGGGGAAACTCATAGAGCGGCTTTTTAGTCATCCAAAAAGTGAGAAAAGACAAAAAAAAAAAGGCCAAAAGGTGGCACCACATTAATCCTTAATTTGGCCTTTTAGTAATTTCCCTGAAGAAAAAGGGGGAGAAACATTAATTAAAAGCAATTAAGGAAGGGAAATGGGTAATTACAAAAAAAGGTAGAAGGAAAAGGAAGGGGGAAAACTCATAGAGGGGCTTTTTAGTCATCCGAAAAGTGAGAAAAGACCAAAAAATGCCAAAAGGTGGCACCACATTAATCCTCAATTTGGCCTTTTAGTAATTTCCATGGTAGTTAAAAATAATATATACAAGTTATATTAGCCCGCGCTGGCGCTGCGGGCGTTCTTTATTTTAGAGTGGTGCTTGATTAATTAATTGATTCAATTATATAAGGTTTCGGTAAAAATGCAATTTAAATGGATTAGTTTTAATGTTGTCTCTTGCTATTGGCATAAATCTTTGTAAGCTAACTTTTTAGACATGCAAAATTAATAAGGTCAAAGAACATGTTTTTATTTGTAAGTGATAGGAAGTGCAAAGAGGTAATAAAATATGCTATTATTTGGATAATAATACTCACATTGAACGAAAAGTGGTTTTAATTCAGAAGGGGAAAATATTGAATGGTCTATATTAAAGGGATGGAGACGGAGAAGAAAGAGGAAAGAGATACGAAGGTGAAAACAGAGGGGAGTGATGGAAATATTCGATTTTTGGCAAACCTGAAGATTGATCAGCACCGAGGAGTTGAAAGGACGCATCAACTGAGTTGGTGAGAGGACAAAAGAAAACAGTGAGAGAAACATTAATTAAAAGTAACTAAGGGTTTAGGGTTTAGAAGCAATTAATTAGAAGGCTTAAAAATTAATTAAAAATAATTAAGGAAGGGAAATGTGTAATTACAAAAAAGTGTAGAAGGAAAAGGAATGGGGGAAACTCATAGAGGGGCTTTTTAGTCATCCGAAAAGTGAGAAAAGACCAAAAATGGCCAAAATGTGGCACCACATTAATCCTCAATTTGGTATTTTAGTAATTTCCATAGTAGTTAAAAATAATATATAGTATAGTACAAGTTATATTAGCCCGCGTTGGCGCTATGGGCGTTCTTTATTTTAGAGTGATTCTTGATTAACTGATTGAATAAGGATATTAATATAATCAATTATATAAGGGCCAAGAATATTTTTTTGTTCTATAGTGGTGCTTGATTGATTAATTGATTGGATTATATAAGGTTGCAGTAAAAATGTAATTATTTAAATGGATTAGTTTTAATTATGTTTCTGCATAAATCTTTGTAAGCTAACTTTTTAGACATGCAAAATTAAGAAGGTCAAGAACATTTTTTTTTTGGTAAGTAATAGGAAGTGCAAAGAGGTAATAAAATATGTTGTTAATTATATAATAATACTCACATTGAACAAAGGGTGGTTTTAATTCAGAATGGTAAAAATATTGAACGGCTCATGTTGAAGGGATGAAGACGAAGAAAAAAGAGGAAAGAGATATGAAGGTGAAAATAGAGGGGAGTGATGGAAAGGTTTGATTTTTGGCAAACTTGAAGATTGATCAGAACCGAGGTATTGAAAGGAAGCAGCAACTGAGTTGGTGAGAGGAAAGAAGAAAACAACGAGAGAAACATTAATTAAAAGTAATTAAGGGTTTAGGGTTTAGAAGCAATTAATTAAAAGCATTAAACATTAATTGAAAACAATTAAGGAAGGGAAATGTGTAATTACGAAAAATGGGTAGAAGGAAAATGGAATGGGGGAAA
>AWWV01015319.1:0-21766 GCA_001974805.1 Corchorus capsularis | reverse complement strand
GTCTGCGCTTGCGCTACAGGCATGTTTTTTATGTGAGATTTTTTTATTTATTTGATGCATCTGTTTTATAAACAATTACAGAAAGTAAGATATGAGACATTGTAAATCTATTCAGTAATTTTCTTGTTTTTTAAATTGAAATAGAATATGTTTAAAAGTCCTTGCATTTTTGTGCCAAAAGAAAAAGTGTTTGCATTCATTCTAAACAGTTCAATACATGCTGATATTTTTCACACTATTATTGGAATTAGATGAGTATAGAATAAAAATGGGTCTTTAGCAAAACAATTATAACTCTTCTAATTAATAAAAAAAAACCCAAAAAGATAGGCAAATATAGAAAGGATCATTTGTCCTTGACACTTAATATGATCCATTAAAATACACTAATGTGTCTGAACATAGTTAATTATCTTAAAAATAGTCAACACAACTGAAATTTACTTTCACAATCCAACACAAACCATATAGAACATAAGGATTATTAAGTAATTAGCAAATGAAGAAAAGACCAAACGGAACAAAAAGGTTGTCCATGGTGAAAAGTTGAAAGGAGCTTTCAGCAAGCACCGTCTTCAAAAAACAATTAACAGTGTCTATAAAAAACGCACTTATTATGTTAATAATTTCAGAAAATGCAATTTATTCTAATAACCCAACACACCCAATTATCAAAAAATACATCATAGGGGTCATACTAAATGTAAACTGAATATTTGTGTGCAAACCGTAAATGGACCCAACAAAAATGGACTAGAAAAATGGACTAAAGAAGGAAAAAGGTTTGAGCAACATATAAAATTACAGAATCCTCATAAAACCCAATAGTCAATAGATTAGTATATATATGGAATTTAAAAAAGGTGAGAACACCATTAATCATGCATTTAAAATGGTGGGAACACCATTAATTGAAGTTAGATTCTAAAATTACATAAAAAGACAATGTATTTTTAGAAAAAGGGTTAAGATTAGAAGGATATTAAAGTAATTAACCATTTGAGAAAAGATCAAAATGGGGCGATAAGGTTGTTCCAGGTTAAAAGTTGAAAGGGCTTTTGAGTAAATTCCATAGGGGACAAAAATAATATATAGTATATACTATATACTATATATTATATTTGTGGTTAAATTTTGATGGTTATTAATTTTGAGACAAAATATTATTGGTTAAAAACCATAGGTAAGATATGCTTAGGGTGTGAGACAAGGTCTGTTAATAGCTAAGGAGAAAGGATGTGTCCCGCTGATAGTGGAATTGGATGCGGCAATCATCGTTCAATTTCTACGGAATACTATGCTTAGTTCTCATCCCTGCTATACTCTGGTGCGAGATTGTTTAGAGCTCATTAAGGGAGATTGGATTCGTGAGATTCGTCATATCTACAGAGAGGGTAACCGTTGTGCAGATCGTTTAGTGGTGCTGGCTCATGATGCGGTTCATGAGCTTTCCATTTGCCATGAGCCACCTGATGAACTTCTTGCCCTGCTGAATGAAGACCGGCTAGGTATTGGCACACCAAGACCGTAGTATCTGCTAATTTTCTTTACTTTCTATTCTTGTGTAGCAAAAAATATAATAATATCTCATTTTAACATTTTAAAGAGTTTTCTTCGTATTAGTGACAAAGTTACAAATGTTAGGTTTATGTTTGCCTAAATTACATTGGGTAGTTATTTGATACACTAATAGTGTAAATTTTGGATTCCACAAGCGGGTTGAAAAGTTGACACATATCCATTTTATGAATTAATTAGATTTTAAATATTTCAATCTAGTCCATGGAGGACATATGTCACCCTTTTAGACCTGCACGTGCAGTCTGTTAAACTCCACTGACGGTGCATTGAATAATTTTTCAGTTACATTTAAGCTAAAACTCTATTATTAATATAATTACTATGCTAATTAATAAATATTAATTATATAATAATTATAGTAAAATATAAATTATGTACTATATTTTTAATATTTATTGTCTAGGGTTTGTGTGGTGGGCCATGCACGCCATGTGCCTGCATGTGCTGTGTCTTTCTCTGGAAGGCCCACCACTTCTTTTCCTTTGAGCAAATAAATGGAGTTTCTGCACATTCTTCTCCTCTCTCTCTATGTTTCTGAACCTCTTTCTTTGTTGGATTCTGATTCACTTTCTTGGATCTGTTGAATTACTGCTTCGCCTATCTGCAACTTCTAATATTTCTCATTTTCAACTCTCTTTATATATATATATAATAATAATATATATTTCCATAGAAGAACCAAGTTTTAGCCAGGTACGTAATTTCTTTCAGTTAATTTCAACTCCTTTTGTTTAGTGTACTCTAAATAACTCTAAACCTTAGATATATCAGCTTTTAACTAAGCTAAACAGCACTGAATGCAAGAAATCTTGGTCTTAATTTTACATTTAGTTTTCTGCTTCTAATAAAACCCTAGCTTAGCTATTCTTGTGTTGCATCATGTAATTTTAGTCTTAATTAACCTCGATTTTCATGGCGTTCGATTTCTTTTTAATTAATATATTTCACTATTATATATAATATGAATTCAGGAGAAAGTCTGAAGAAAGTTGGCTATTTTGTTACTTACTTGTTATTTGAAAGGTTTTTTTTTTATTTTAATTTTTTATGTGAAAACTTAGTGTTATACACAGATATATTGATTTTCCATTTGCTTCTGCAGCTGCAGGATGCGTTCACCTGGTTCATTACTCAAGCAAGTATTTCTTAAGAAATGGATAATGGGTCTCCAAAGATGTAGCTCTTCAAATAAGAATATGAGCGTCTTGGAAAGAAAGACTGCCATAAAGTTATCAGCAGATATAGCCATGGCTTCTGCAAGAAATGGTAACACTTTCTGGAGTCGAGCTCTCATTGCCAATTATGCTTCCAAAGACGACAGACAGAAACATCTTGTTGAGCAAATATTAATGGGTCCAGAATCTGATGATGAAAAGCAAATATCAATGAAGAATAAGTTTTCAACGAGAGCAATATCCATGTGCAAGAGAATGAGAAGCAAGAAAATCCTGAGAAGGAGTTGCGGAAGATTAATCCGTAAAAGAACAAGATCATCGTCAAAATGTGCTAGCTCCATTGCGAAACGGTTGGTTAAAAAAAGAACCCAAGTTTTGAAAACTTTAATCCCAGGAGGAGAATTTATGAATGATGAAGTTGCTTTGATTGAGGAAGCTTTAGATTATATCATATCTCTTCGAGCCCAGGTTGATGTGATGAGAAGTCTGGCCACTGCTTCTTCAGAGCTGCCCATTAATCATGCTTAATTGATGATTAGAATTAAGAGCAATATCAATGGTAAATTTGCTCTTTAATACTATAAATCCTAGTTAGTTATATATATATCCTTTCTTCTTTTGTATGGGCCCAATGGCCTAGCTCTAGATGAAGGAAAAAAGTAAGCTGAAACAGTTGAGTCATGCATGTACAGAGATGAACTATATATATGTAAAGTCAATCAAGGCTTTAATTAATTTCAATCTTCTACTAATTACTCTTTTGTTGACTTGCATTATTATGTTTTTATCAAAAGCTTAAAAGCTTACTTAAAAATCATATCATCAACTAGCTTCACTAATTCATCTGCTGTGATTTTCCGGAATTTTGTTTTGATTTTGCCTTTTATATATTGACTGCTCTATAAGTCTTCAACATAGGAGACAAATGATAATGAGATTGGTTGGATTTTAAGCAGCCACATGGAAATTAATAATAATGAGCAAACATATAATACATGAATGGGTGAAAAGAAAAAAGAAGGGAAATTAATTAGCTTGAGAGAGAGTACTTGATTTCACATATTTTGCTTTATATTAGAAAGAAGAACACTTAGCTACTCGATCGAAATTGATGTTTGGTATGCATGTGGAGAGAGAGAGAGAGAGATAGGGGGAATAAGTCGGTTCCATACAATGAATAATAATGCTTCCGAATCAAAAAGCTAATTACCATTTGGAGTATTTCTTAAACAGCTTTGTTCTTCTTTTTTTGTGTTTATTTTTGGTTAACAAAATATGGCTTTGTAAATTCTGCAAAGAGAGGTTTATTTTTTTTTCCTGTTTACTTTCGTTTTTTTAATATAAAATTGCTCTTGAATGTGTTTCAATATAAGCTATAATAAGAAGAAAAAGAAAGAAAGAAAAACTGCACACCCGTGCACATATACAAGGCCTTCACCTTCAAAAGCATATGTTTAACATGATGGTGACAAGAGCTAAAACAATTGAAGTTGCTTTTAAAACCAATGGATCATCTGCTCTTATTACATATATCTTATCTTGTCCACCTACATAATTAATATATATTGTATATCCTACACTTGGGCTGTGTTTGCAAAGGAATCAATGGATTAGAAGATGGATGAAATGGACGATATTGTTTATATAATATTGTAGGTACCATTGATATTTTTATACATAAACTTTCGTTCAATTCTATCTATTTTCATCATATACATCAAGAAAAATGTAGTATGACCACGAAAATGTAGTCACGGAAATTATTTTTGTTGCGATAAGTTGGTGGAAAAAATTATTAATGAGTATTTCTGTCGCAAAAATTATTAGTGGATATATTCGTCACTAATTTTGTAGGGGCGTCAATTTTTGTCGGAGTCACGACTAATTCTTGAAATTACATTACTCAAGTTAATATATTAATGGCTTATAATTTTGTCCTTGGAGTTGAGGAAAACGAAAATGAGATGTTATGGCTTTCATAAGCATAGAGGAGTAGCGATTCCATATGTAGCAACCGAATAGAGTGCAGGGATGATGATTTGCTTCAAATGGGTAAAATGTGATTGATGATAATTGATTTGTCAAATTCTCCTCAGAATCTGTGCACCGAAAAACAGCAAACAATCTCATGACCTGATTGATCTATATCGTTTGCATTTATTTTCCTTTATTTAAATTTATCAAAAAGTCTCTAATTAATCTTCAAATAGTAGTCAAGTTTGTCAACATAGATATTGCTAACTTTCTATTAATCAAGTTCAAATTTAGATCTTGAAAAAGTAGTATGACATGTCACCTCATTGTTACAATTCAACAATATGGTATAGAAAATTAAGATTGGAAGACAATTATGAGCTCTAGCTATCATATGAAGTACCTACTATACATTTTTGTTCTTGAAATAGTAAGAGAAAGAATTTGCAAAATTAATTTATTTCTATTTATTTCCCTACACACCACTTGAGCTAAAGCCCAAAAATCGCATTAAATATTGCACCAATATATATATTTTTCTTTAATATAATAAATCATTAATTGTACCTTTGGTTCGTCGAAATTTTTTTTTTCTACCTTTGGTTTATCTTGTATGCATGGTAGAGTGATAAATCAATTATATAGTGACATATCTGTCTATAAATTGTGTCAAACTCTTAATTTCAATGTTCCTTCCCTAATTAACAAGTCAAAAACAATAAACAATAAAAATCATCGACAGCTAGTCGTTTCGATCATCAAGTCATATGTGTACACGGGAACAAAAGCTAGGGGACGAGAAAGGGGCCCTCTACATGATGATACATGCAAATAGTTAAGTTAGGTGTATTCTACATTTGGCTCAAGATTTTCCCTACCTTCGCCCTTGTGAATACACGTAGTCGCATTTGATGACTAGCAATTTGAATTTTCCAATTACAAATGGGAACTAATTAAATGGGATTAATATTGCATTGCTTTTTCAATATAATTGATAGGGTGCCTCTTTTCCCAAATGCTATTTATCATTTATATGAATCATTATTAATTTGCTTTCTTTATCGTGAGTGTCCATTGTACAAGCCCTCATTTGATGAAACTTCTTTCTTAATCTCGTATTATATATAATATAATAATAATAAATAATAATAATAATAATAATATATGCTCGCCAGCTATATATATAGCTAATTAATTTCCTCCATTAGTCTAAAAGATGAATGCTCTTTCCAAATTATTAATCATTCATGTTGACCGATTATCGAGCTATAGCATTATTTACCTAAGTTTGTTTGAGGTATAAATATATTACATATACATATACATATATATATATATATATATATATATATCTGCGCATCTTTAAGAGAGAAATATGGTGATGGGGAAGAGACAATATTTTTAACGTGGTCCTTTCTAACAGTATATACATATCTTCTAGGGTTTCCTAGTTATTGACTTAAAAGTATAGAACAAGAAACCTCTGCTTCTCTCCCTTAAAAGGCAAAGTTTGATGCGATATGTTCAACAAAAGACAATACCAAGTTTCATGGAGATGATGCATGTAATCAGTAATTATATTTTTCTTTTCTTTTTTCTTCTTTTGAATATTGAATATATAAAATTTCCGTGGAAATACAAGTATACAACGTCCAAAGAAGAATAAAAGAGACAACGAAGTTCAATTTTTAGTAACCCTATATAACAAGGAATTTGTCAGTAGAGCTTCAGTAATCAGTACCATACCTACTAGCTTCATGACTCTCTTTTATCGGCTTCTTTTTTTTTTCTACAATATTGACCTTTTGTTTTGTTAATTAACACTTGAAAATCGTCAAAAATTAATTTAAATCTTGACCACTTAATTTTGGGTCCGACAGCCTCTGCCAGCCAAATGATATGGTCAGGATTTTGGGTAGGCTTACGACCCAAATAGCCCACCTCTCACGGCCCAATTACTTAATATTTTACTATTAATGGGGTTTTCATTTTCATTTTCTAAATATTTCTCAAGTCAATTTAGTCAGTTGATTCATACTTTGTTTGTCACTCAAAGTAAGCATTTATTGCATCTCTCTTTACGGTAACAACTTGATGTTGTCCGGTGGAATCTTGCTAACCAAGATGAGGTTGGTTCATTTAATTTTGCTTGCACTTGTGTGAAAAGTAATGAAGTAATGATGTTGAGGTAAGTTTCTCTATTGGTTTCTTTGGCATAGATTCTCTGCTCTGTGGATCACATAATCATGGATAATGGATTCATATATCTATATAAATTCTTCTAATTAAAGTTTAGTATATCTTATTGGATCCAATATTTGATAAAATAATAATTAATGGCCCATTTGTATATGATCTGCTCAATATTCCATCATATGCTCCAAGTTCATCCCGTATTAAGATGGGTGACTAAGAGAGCTTAATAGTTTTCATTATAGTGTCATTAAAAGCAGTACAATTGTCAGTGATCTTTATGCTTTTGTTCAATCAGGAAATTCTTACAGTTTGCTTCTATCTGGTAACATCCTGGTTTAATGTATCATGATCATTTTGTTCACTGGTATAACCCAGGTGTTAAGAACAAGACGAACAAGACCATTTTTGGGGCTAGCAAGGATGGGACAATCTACATATATGTGGGATCTTCGTGGAGGGAGAACATCTGCTGCTTTTCAATGTCATAAATAAATGAGGTAACATTTTACTGTTTTCCAAATTATTATTCCTGCATTCTTACAAAGCTAGCTATTCCAAATTTTATGCTGCTCAATAAACACATGACACAAAATAACACTTAATTAATTAAGAATATGGAACAATTTTAGGAATAGTAATAATAAGATATTTAGGGTTATTATGTCTGAGTTCATTACCCACCCCCCGTTAGGATGAACCAATTGAGCAGAAATGACTTGTTACTGTTACTATCAGGATGAAAGAAAACAGAGCATTTTCGAACAAGGACAATCTGAGATTCTTGTCATTAAAAGTGATTAGACATCGTTCACGATCTAGAAAATATTCGCCAGTAGCGAACGGTATATATCATATATCACACATTGCACAATCTAGTTTAACAAAACATACACCACAGAAAGAACTGTGTCACACGACCAGACCAGTGTTCATGTTGAGGCCAATAGAGGGCCGGAGTTAGGAGAGCCACACCGCCTCTACTTGGACTAACAAACTTGGAGTAGATGCCCTTAAGTTTCCCTTTTGCAGCGTTCTGGTGAAAAGCTACCAACAGCTTTGCACAACTCCTGCAACATGGCCAAGCCAATCAAAGTATATAATGTTAGCATGTCTAAATAGCAACTCACAATACAGAATTTTCTCAAGAATAAAAACAACTAGGTATAATGGAACAAGGAATAAATACATTAATTGTTCCTCAGAATAGCCTGTATGGTGCTTCAAAGTTGCAGTCCAGAAAGGGGTCCTATTTAGAGTACAACGTGCTGCATAAACAGCTGCAGCAGCAAGCATTGATGGGGGATACAGAACAACAGTCTCAAAATGTGCTATACCGAGTTCAGCCAAGAAAAATACCATGTTCTCCATCTAGATCATACCAAAAACATCACATTAAGGAAGATATAAACAAGTGCTTTAACAAGATTATAAAATCAGAATCAATGTAGGTATATACCTCCAAATCTGATGAAAGTGAAACAGAAGCCTTGATGTATCGAATCAGGAACACATATGGTGTAGGAACTGTTAAGTACCACTCTAGCTTCTCCAGAATTGCTTTCTCCATTGCAAGGACCTGCTCCTCAACAAAAGCATAGTCTGATATGCTAACCAAGTCTGTAACCTGAGAATTTCAGAAGCCTTCAAATGTTTAGAATCAATCCCCTTCAAAACAGATGAGAGGTTATACAAAATCATTAAAGTTTTATAACACTTTTTTTCACAAACAAGAGAGAAGTGAGCTACCCGAGGAGGCCAGATTTCTTCATACTTGCAGGCAATGAGCAAGCTTCCCAGACCAACCAACTGAAGTTTATCCCTCGAAACAGCCTTCCTTGAAAGATATCGATCCAGTATGGTAATGGTCAGATAGAGGGTTTCAGGCATTAGTTGAAATGAGTTGTGAGCTTGTATCAGCCAGTCCACTAGAACTTTTCACATGCCTATGGTTATGTGTTGCTGTGAGCAGAAATAATTTTGGACTCGGGCATCATTCTGCGGCCAATTTTCCATTTATTATGAGAGAATGACAGGCATGAAATAAGGAAGTAAGAGAAGAAAGTGGGAAAATAAAAGATTAGAACATACTTCTGTGGACTTGTAGAACTTATAGAGGTCATCAACATATTCAACAACTGCTAATTCATCATTAACATCAGCTTCATCAATGTTGAACACCTCATCTTTTAACTCATTTGCTCTCACACCACAAGCAGCCTGAAGCATAGACAGAAATCAGTTACAGTTAAACTTAAAAACAATAACATGGAACTACAGTTCAAAAAATGCATGTTGAATTACCTTGCTTCGAGCTGTAAGAATGGAAGTGAGGGTCTTGACATTTTTCCTCGAGCACCTTACATTGGACCTTCGTTCACAAACAGGACTAACATTTCCATCATCATTTGAACTTATCAGAATGCCTTCAGGTTCAGGTTTTGGCTCATCAGATGTCTGCTTTCCACCTTTCTTCTTAACCTTTTCTTCTTGTTCATCAGAGCTGATATTAATTATGGTAGCAGTGTATGGCTTCTCAGATAACTTCTTATCTTTGGCTACCTTTTTCACATTACCGCCTTTTCTATTAACAGGTAACCCATCAACAACTGGTGCCACAACTGAGTTCTGCAAATTAAGAGTGACCATGGACTTTGTAATCATTCCATACTAAAAAAGCATTATAATTGACGAAAAATAGCTACAAGGAAAATTACCTTGGTAGGTCCTGCTAGTTGTGCATTTGCCAACAATTTTGCACGAAAATCCCTGTAAAAGCAAAAGAAGATGAATCCTAAAAACATAAGATGCAGTGAGAAAGAGAAAGAGGAAGAGAGTGAGAAAGAGAGAACCTTGTAATTGGACGGTTGATTTTAAGATTTCCAATGAGTTGTAGAGTGTCAAGATTTCCAATATCACGCAGAGCTGGACGATTCCCATTTTCATTCTTCCCCTTGCCTCCCCCTGAAACAGTGACCCAAATGTTTTCATTAACTTGGAAAGTTTAGACAACAAAGAACCAATTTAAAGAATGATCAAGGAAGAAGCATAGTGAAAAAAGTGAAAACTTTCCCAGAAAACATTCATATAATTGATCAATTGAACATCCTATCTGTCTACGACAAGAATACTAAATTGCCAAAACCCCAGAAAAAGGTGGAAAACAAAAACAAAACAAAACCCTGATGAAACATTTAAAAGAATTACAGGATTTTCAAATTGAATTACAGGATTACAGGAATTACAGGATTTTCAAACATTTAAAACAAAACAAGAATTACAGGATTTTCAAACATTACCCAGAAAATTGAATTACAGGATTTTCAAACGCCTAAATTTCAAGAATAAACATGTATTTAAATGAACCAAGAACCCCATATGACCATTCGTAGAAAAGAAAATCCATTTGTGTATAACAAGACTAAATTTGCCAAAACCCTAGAAAATGGTCCACGAAGAAACTGATACTACATTAGAAAGCAGAAAACATGACAAAGCCCTGAAATATTCAAAAAGGAGATGACCCAGAAAATGAAATTCAATAAAAATCATGTATTAAAAGAACCATATACCGTATCATATCTGAACCCATAATTTCAATGATCCAATCAAATGAACCCAGACAAAAAGAAAATTGGGAATATATTCTATTTTAAAAGGTTAAAGGTATAATATAATCTCAAGATTAAAGAAACAGAGAGGTTAACCTCTGGGGTGGCCATGATCAACATTTCAGTTGTCCATCTATCTACCAAATATCAAAAGGTGAAATCTTTCTTCTTTTCTTCTCACTTGTCTTTCTGATCAGTCTTTCTTTTTTTCTCTGAAATCTCAGATGGTGATGAATTATGATACTAGTGTTAGGGAATTCTTCTCTACTTAATAGCAGCTTCAATTGCATTCTAAGCTCAGGAATCCTTTAACTCTTGGTTTGGAAGGCCTAACGGTCTAATTTTTAACGTTCAAAATTCTGACCCCTTTGACCATTCCCTGACTGACACGTCGCCAATTCCCTCCTATTACACCTCTACAACTCTCGGCCTTCACTTGGGCCGGGCCCAGATTTTGCCATTGCATTTTTTCAATAAGAATACTAGGCTGTCTAAAACCGAATCGGACCGAAAATCCGACCTGATTCGAGGCTCAAACGGTGTAAATGGGTCGGGTTTCTCGGGTCCTCGGATTAATCGATTTTAGCCATCGGTGTAAATGGGTAATCAGGTGATGAGCGGTTTCATAGACATGGAACTAAAACCGACCGATTACCCAAAGGTATTTATATATATATATATAATTATATAATTTGTTTTATAATTATAAATTTATAATATATATTAAATTAAATTTAAAATCAGAAATATATATATTAAACCTAAAAGTATCCTCTCATTTTTTACAATTTCTCTGTGTCTTGCCTCTCGATGTTTTCTTCTTCCTCTCTCGTTCACTGTTTCAAGCTTTCCCTTTGATCTCTCCTCCGGTTAGATGTTGGCCACCGACGAGCTTCCCAACAAACATTCCGAGGTTGGTGACTCGTTCGGCGGCTAACCCCTCTTCCTTTTCACTATGTAGTTTTAGGTTTAGGAAAATCCTCAAATCAAAAGCAGAAACCCTAGCTTTTTTTTTTAGAAATTTTTTGTGATTTTTTGTTCGAAAGTGACAATCCTCAAGAGATTTAATTTTTGCCCGAAGCAATTCCTTGTTTGGTGCCCAAGGAGATTTAAGCTTAGTCAGGCGGTTCTCAAGCAACATTGAATGTGCCTCAAGTTTCTGCATTTAGGCCCTATTTGGTGCACCGTTTGACACGGATTGGGTCGGTTAGTGGTCCAAACGGCCTACCAAACACTTTTTTCCGGTGGGATCAGTTGGTCTCCATTAACACATGTTTTACAACCACCAAGAATATTCTCATCTGTACAGTAACAAATTTTATCTGTACAGTAACAAATCTAACACGTACAGTAACCAATTTTACTCTCACCGAACCAATCTCACCGGTGTACCAAACAGGGCCTTAGACTAACTTCTTCTGTTTTGCTTTTGATGTTGGCAAATTGGTCTGCTATTGATCGAGCTCAAATTATACATATTTTTATAGCTATTTTTTACACTTTTTGCCACTTTAATATGCATTTTTATTCTATTTTGTAAGTATTTGTGTTTTTAGTCTTGGTGAGATGTGAAATTGAGAATTTGCTTATTTTCACTACTTTTGGAGCTATTTTGATGATTTTTTACACAGATATTAGCAAAGTGATTTTGAGTATAAATTTGGAGATGCAAAGTTCGTGTTTGAAGATTTCTTGAAGATAATTTGAAGACTTGAAGATCATTGAAGAATTATTTCAAGAAGCAAGAATTGAAAATTGGAGCTTAAATTGCAAAGGATTGAAGCCAAGCCCAGAAGAAACCCGGAAGTTAAGGACTTTTGGATAATTTATATGGGATTATACTCAGCCCATATAAGTCCACAATTCGAGTTAAAATCCCAATTGGTGCCGCATGGACCCTCCAAAATATCCAAATCCCGTAATTTCCCGCATCTAGCCCGATTTGAAGTAGGAATTGGCGTAGTCTCGGTAGAAAGGCCATACCTTTCTGCTCAGATGTCCGTTTTGAGCCCATGAGTACCCGTTGGAAAGCTAACTCCGAGATCTACAACTTTCCTTTGAAGTTTAAAACTCAGTTCTACCGTTTTCAAGCCTGAATCTTTCGTTGAAGTTTCTGCAAAAATCCAGAAAATTTCAGAATCCTATTTTGACTTGGATTCTACTATAGGAAGACATCTAATCCAACTTGGAGACTAAGTCAGCCCTAAACCGTCCTACCTATATTTCTCCACTATAAATAGTCACCTTGGGTCTAGATTTTGTGTTTAATTTTTATTCTCATAAGATATATTGTTTAGTTGAAGATTTGGAGGAAAAAGCCCTAGGAGCCGCCACCCCCTTCTCTTCTTAGTCCATAGATAAGTTTTCTTCTTATTTGTGGATGCTCACTCAATTCATGAGTGAGTAATCCTTTTCTTTTCTCCAATGTAGAATTTAATTGATCTCTTGACTTATTCCATGGTGAGATTTTGTGCTTATATATGAGAATTTATTTGAGTATTTCTTGGATCTCTGTATTAATTCTATGTTGCTTGTTTTGATTGATTGGGTCGACACTATCATGATAGATTGAGTTAGCATTAGCTAGATTAAGTTGTGAATTGATCCTCCAACTTAATTTTATGTAGCAATTGGATGTGAATTGATCCTCCGTCCAAGAGAGAAAAGAATCAATGGGCGAGTAATTTCTCATTGTGCTTGTTATTAAATTACTTATGCTTCATGCTTTATTCCTAAGTGATCTTTAGGCCCTGAAAAAGTAATTGATTGCTGAAAGAATAAAAGGGATAAATTGACTTTGATCGGTAATCTTATCTAATTAAGGTAATTTAGGGTTTAAATCCGACAGGCTATTCAAGGTTCTCATAATTATTAGATATCAATGATCCATGTTATTTTTGTCAAGAGGGAGATTAATTCTATGTTGGAGGTTTCTATTTAATTGTTTTTCTCATAATATTCACTACTTTTTAATTAATTGTTTTCTTTAATTTTCTTGATTGCTTTCTTAGTTAATTTTACAGTTTGTTTGATTTAATCTTAAACTTTTCTTCAAAAATTCTCTTTATTATTTTGTTTTGACCTAAGAAAAAGGAAGTGCCGATCTTTCTGTGGGTTCGACCCCTACTTGCCCTAGCTAGTTTAGTTAGTAATTGTTGGGATATTTATTTTTATGATTGCTAACGACCGATCAGCTATAACTTTTTGAATCTGTTTTTTGCTCTGTCCTAGGCTGTTGTGAATCTGTTTTGTCTTTGGCTGTTGTTGTTGCTGTTGGTTCTGGACTCCTGTAACCCTTGCTTTACTCTATTAATCAATAATCCTTTTGCCTTTAAAAAAAAAAAAACTTTGTAGAAGTAAGAATATGTGGCTGAAATTGTAAACTTAGCAGGTTTACAGCTTTGTAGGAAATAGTTTAAGTTTCATTCGGCTAAACTTTGTATAAGTATTAGTTTCAACTTCAATGAAGTATCACTTTCATGCCAAAAACCGACCCGTCCGAGGAATCGACGGAAACCGACCAAGTCGGTTTTCGTCGGTTCCAAGCCTCCTCGTGTCAGTCCTCGATCCCAAACAAATATTACTCGGTTCTATCGGTTCTAGAGTGGAACCTACTCGAATGACCCAACACCGACTGATTGGACACCCCTAACATTTTTCTGATTGAATTTCTTTTTATTTCAGCATATTTTGCCGTTCAGGGTTTTTTCTTTTTATTGCAGGCCATATTTGGGGCTAGCAAGGATGGCAGTATTTATAATTTCAGGACTAATTATAATCACGATGCTTTATATTACTCAGATTTTACTAATCTAATTATGTTTTGAGTTTATTTAAGGTCATCAACATTTATTACTATCTTCGTAACATATTTTGAAGTTCATTATCCACCTAATTTGGATGAAATCCTTGTACTTAATAACAATTAAAGAAACTAAACTTGATAGCTGTCACAATTTGGAATGCATCTACCCACCTATTCATAATTCATTGGTGTTGATCTTGAATCTACTGATTGTCCCTAATTTTCCAAATATCCCCACTCTCAAGTACTAATACATTGCTAAAGATCAGTGATTTCTGTTTAACATTATAAACCACAAGCAAGAATCTGTTATTTCTCAACTAACAGGGAAATCCATCTCTACTTGAAGCTTGTTGACAACGTGTTTTTCTATGAAGGGAACTCATAGTAACAATTTCTAAAAGCCTCGTTACCATTTGAGATTTGCTTTAACTGTCAAAATTTTTTAATGATGTGGGATATGAACCCATTGAGCAGAAATAACTTGTTACTATATATCAAGATGACAAGAAACATAAAGAGCATTTTGGAACAAGGAAAATCTAAGAGAATCTTGTCATAACAAGTGGCACTTTTTTCACTCTACAACTTTGTACCCCCAAATTGAGATCAGAAGCAGAAAGCAAAAGTTTTTCATTCGATATTCAGAAACAAGTTAGTCCAAGTAGAGGCGATGTGGCTCTCCTAACTCCGGCCAAAGCTCTATTGGCCTCACCATGATGAACACTGCTCGTCATAAGATAAATTTATTGAGGGCTCAAAAGATAAATTTGATGTTTCAAGTGTAAAAAATACTTTCGAAAAATTAATAGTTTGGATGGATGATCTATTTAATATAATATATAATTTTTGTTCATGATAACCGATTTAGATTATTCAAGTGTATATTAAAAGATTGTTTCATGATCTACAACTGTCATGAAGTACTCAAAAGCTAAATTTTAGTCATTCATTAATATGTACATTGTTTAGGTGCGGATTAATTTGTCACTAGTTTAGAACCTGGTCGTTGTCCGGGGATGAAACATCAAATTTATCTTTTGAGCCCTCAACGAGAGTTGTAGAACATGGAATGACCTTTTAATACACACTTTTAATCACCTAAATCAGACATTTGGTGTAAAAATTTTATAATATTAAGTAGACTATCCACCAAACCACTAATTTTGGGAAGCATTTTTTAGACTTGAAATGTCAAATTTAGCTTTTGAGTCATTCATGAAAGTTGTAGATTATGGAATAACATGTTAATTGACACTTGAATCAACTTAATCCGATATTCGGAACAAAAATTATATAATATTGACATTCAACCGAAACAACTAATTTTTTGGAAGCATTTTTATATCTAAAACATCGAATTTAGCTTTCAAGTCCTTCATGAAAGTTTTAGGTCATGTAAGAACGTTTTAATAGACACTTCTTTTCTTGGTACAATTGCAAAGTAGTAAAGAAATTAAAAGGCCTAAGGCCAAGAGAAGGATGTCCAGACTCTTGCTGCTTGCTTTGCCATTTTTTTTACTTGACCAGCCAGTGGATGGTTGCCTTTAAAGAATTCAATTCTCCGCATTTCCTTTCCTAGTTTGTGGATGTCCTCAATGAGTGATTGTTTCCTCCAATGTACTCTCGTTGTTCCTCGCAATGCGTTGATCCATCTTCTATCATAAATCCTGTAGTGAATTTCCTTACCTCCTTGCTCTTTGACCTTTTGAAGTGCAAGCCTCACCATAAGCAGACGGGTTAGCCATGCATCCTTAGTTTTCAAGCTCCTACATGAAACGATAATGTTCCCTGGTGCATCTTTGGTCGTCATGCAGGCTCCATACCAATTATTATTTGGGGTTTTCCTGATGTCAACAAATAAGATCCATCCATTTGTTCCAGTTGTGGGAAGTTGGTTTCAATATGCTCAGTGGTATTCTTTGCTTAGCATGCCATCGAGTTAGTTTCTTCATAATGTTTTTCCTCTTTGAAGGCATTTAAAATCTAGTCATTAGTGTGCTTCACTCTATTAATCACTGCCAATGGGTTAGGTTCTTTCCTTTGAAAGATCACCTCATTTCGTTGCACCCAAATGAACCAAAAGGTAAGGACTAGCTCATTTGTAAACTACTGCATTTCACTTCTTTGTGTTCCTTCCTTCAACAGCCATGTTTCTAGCCATTTAATCCAATCCACCTCATTGAAAGAGTCCACTCTTATGGCTAATGTCGATGCAAATCGGACTGCTCTTGCAAAAGGAGCAGTTCCAAAGCAGATTGTTTAAATCTTCTTGCCCCTCATCACACAAAACACATCTCGTATCAGTGTTTATATTACGATAGGCCAGTTCAATTTTTTTTTGGCAAGCAATGGGTACATAGGTTCCATAAGAAAATGATGTATTTATGGGCCAGTTTGACTTTCCACAGTCTATCGCATTTATTTTCTGCCGTTGAGCTGTTATGTTCCTCCTCCAAACTCAAGTTAAGAAGTCTATAGGCTGTTTTCATAGAGAATTTTCCACTTGCATCATTCTTCGGGTGTCCTTGCCTACAGATTCTCTTTCTCCTGTGGTTCAATCAGTATTGATGCCATCATTTCGTTCCCTTGTTTCTCCCTATGACATATGATGTGTGTTCCTCTCAGGCTATTTCCCGGGCCATTATGGTGTTCAAATTCTCTTGTTACCCTTCCTTATTGGATGATGATCATATCTCCACTATTAACTTGTATGTCCATTCCTTTTAGACATACATCCCCTTCCAATCATGATGCTTTTTCATATCCAAGAGTCTACCGGCTTAGGAGTGACCTTTTCAAATCTCTCTCTGTTGCAGTACTTAGGCAGCAACTGTTTTGCCAAAAGAGAACTTAGCTCAGTAAGTAACTTCCATGCTTGTTTGCTCAAGAAGGCTTCGTTCATGTTCTCTGCTGATCTAATTCCAAGCCCTCATAGATGCTTTGGCTTTGTACGCGTATTCCAACCTTTCATGTGAATTTTACTTTCTTGATCTCCATGCCCCCACCAAAAATTCCTTGTCATTTTATCAATCTTCTCACACACATTCGTTGGTGCCTTGAACCATAACATTTTATACACTGGGAGATTACTCAGTGTTGCTTTTATCAAAGTGAGTATTCCTCCTTGGGATAAAGTCTTTGCTCTCCATACATCCAATTGACCTTGCATCTTATCCAGTAAAGGTTGGAAGAAAGCACCTCTTTTCCTTAGTAGACCCAACTCATGACCAAGGTATTTGCTTGGATTTTGGTTCATCCCCACTTTGAATATATCTTTGAACCACCTCTTGTGTCTCCTAAAGCAGTTTGGACTAACCATCATCATAGATTTGGAGTAATTGACCTTATGACCCGACATTAAGCAAACCTCCCGAATAAAGCTCCTAACCTTTTTGCATGATAGCACATTTGCTCTGAAGAAGAAGAAATTGTCATCAACAAACATTAAGTGATTCACAAGTTCACATCCTCTACTGATCTTGATACCTTGGACTTGCTGACTTGTTTCAGCTTGCATGAACTTTACATAAAGAATGTTTTGACATTGGTTGAAAAGGTATGGAGACAAAGGGTCTACGTGTATGAGCCCTCTCTTAGGATAGAAAGTTCTGGTTGGTGCTCAATTAATTAGTATCTGATGGGATATTGTACTTATACATTCCATTGTAACTTTGATCCAATGGGAGTTAAAGCCCATTGCCACCAAACTTGTCTCCAGGAATTTCAAGCTCACTTTGTCACAAGCCTTATTCATGTCAAGTTTTTGGGCTCATAAGAATCCCTTTCCTTTTTTCTTTTTCCTTATTGTGTCAATGATCTTTCATGCAATGATTACATTATCAGTAATTGCTCTTCCTTTAATGAAAGCACATTGGAACGGAGTGATTACCTCATCCATGACTTCTTTCATTCTATTGACGAGCACTCTGGAGATGATTTTATATGCCACGTTGCAAAGGCTAATTGGCCTATGATCATTGACACTTGAATCACTTCAATCGGACATTTAGAGCAAAAATTATGTTATATTAAGTTGACCGTCCATTCCCGCTAACTAAAATAATAAGTTTTTCGAAAGCATTTTTAATACCATGTTTGGCATTGTTTTCGTTTTTCTGTTTTTTGTTTTTGTTTCGTTTTCGTTTTGTTTTTGTTGCGCTGTCAATTTTTTGAAAACAAAAACATGTTTGGATATACAATTTGGTTATATGTTTTTAAATAAAAAAAATTATAAAAAAATGGTTAAAAAACATGTGAGTTACTGTTCATCATTGTGCTTTTGTGTTTTGGAAGTGTTTTGGAAAAACATGAAAACACATAATTCTTGCTTCCACTTTTTTCCAAAACACTCATTCTGTTTCCAAAATTTTTGAAAACAGAAACAGCCTGCCAAACATGTTTTCACTGTTTTGTTTCCAAAAACAAAAAATTGGCAACAGAAAACAGGAAACGGAAACGATGTCAAACGAGCTCAAATATCAAATTTAGCTTTCGAGTCCTTCATGAAAGTTGTAGATCAAGTAAGAACCTTTTAATAGACACTTGAATCATCTTAATTGGAAATCTGGAGCCAAAATTATGTTATATTAAGTTAATTGTTCATCCACGCTAATCGAAACAACTAATTTTTCGGAAGTATTTTTAGTACCTAAAACATCAAATTTAACTTTTGAGTTCTTCATGAAAATTTTAGATTAAGTAACAGCCTTTTTAATAGACGCTTAAATCATTTCAATCGGACATCTGAAACAAAAACTATGTAATATTAAGTTGATCGTCCATCCCCGTTAACCAAAATTTGGATGGAAAATTTATTAAAAAAAAAAAGGAATGAGTGGGTTGTGGAGCTCATAATATTTTTTTTTTTTTTAAAAAATCCATACAATTACCAAATTGCCTATCTCATAGAATTTGAAATTACAAATTTACTCCTAATCAGATAATGTCAAATTGATGAGATTTAATAGATTTATGAGCATAATGGTACTTTCATACTATTATTGTTTTTATTTTATATATTTATATTTATATTTATGTTTTTATATTTTTATTTTTATATTTATAATTTATAATGTAGGAAAAGATCTTGACAAGTGTAACCTAATTGGTTTGTTCGGCATAGCTTAACTTAAGAAAAAAGTGATGTTGACAAGTGTTTACATAAAAAAATTCAATTTGAAACTTCTGTCTTGTAGTTTTTTTGTTATTCATGAACTTGATACTAAAATGAAACTTCTGTCTTGTAGTTTTTTCTGTTATTCATAAACTTGATATTGAAATAAGTTACATAATAGGAGATAGCCCTCTATTTTTCCATCACACTATATCCATCATAGAATTCAAAATCCGAACCTCCCACAAGTTTCAAGCTTTAACCACTTAAAAAACAATTGAAAAGTTCTTTTGAAAAACACTTTTGGATATGTCATTGGCCCAACTTAAGCTTTTTTTAGTATAAAAAATGTAAAATAAGCTGGGTCATAATATTAAGAGCTTTTTAGTGAAACATATTGTCCGTCCAAATTCACACATCGCCTTGAATTGAACCGCTTTTAGAACACATTTGCCCCCAATTAACTGAAAGGTTTTATCCATAGTTATTAAACCCGGACTGATCCGGCGGTTCGACCGTTCGACCCGGTGACCCCGAGCTGGAACCGGTCCAGATTAACATTTGGACCGTTTAAGGAAACGACCCATTGGAAGCCGGTGACCCGGTAGGGTTTTATGTGACCGATGGGTTAATGTATTTTATTAAAATTTACAGTTAAATCCATTTTTTTCAATTTTTAAATATATTTATTACGGGCAATATTGTAGATTATATAATAAACCTTAAAAATAAATTTAAAAAATAACAAAAATTAAGAAGTAATATATTCTTAATGACATTTTTTAAATCTATCATACTTTATTTATTTAAATTAACATGGCTCATGGTTTAATAATTGATAATTTATGGAAATAAATTCATTTTTTATAGTTTTATATGCTAAAATATATTTATATCCATTTATATCATTATGTAGGAATATTATAAATTTGATTTAATAATTTTAGTTATACAAATAATAAATATAAAAGTTATAAAAATATTTAAAAAAATATTATTTATTAACTCGCATTAACCCAACGGTTAAACCGTTTGACCCATGACCCGGAGTCTCGAGTGAGTCGCTCTCCGGACCGGGTTTAATAGTTATGGTTTTGTCTCAAATTAGGCCAATTTTGAAATATTTTGACCTTAATTGAGCATTTAACCATATCTACCCTTATAGCTTTGTTCTTTACAAAAAGGTGCTTCCTAAGGGATTAGCATGTCCTTAATATTATATAAGGCATAGTCCAATAATTCTAATTGATCCCTTACTCGAGGTATGCATTAAATAGTTTTTTTAAGAGCCTATATGGATTTCAACAAATGATCTCAGTAATTAGTTGATACTTATGTTGATACTAGTTAAAGTACGTGCATTGCACGTATTTTAATAATTTATAAATAATGAATTAAATAAATATAATAAATCACATAATAATTTGTGGTCTAATATAAAAATATATAAATTCTTCCTTTAACATTTGATAAAGCAACAATTAAGATTGAGAAATTTTTGTTCAAATTTTTAATTGTTTTACATTCTACCTCTGTTAGGCTATCCCACAACACAACACACATTGATAGCATCCCTGAAACTTTCAATAATAAATTCATAAATTATACAAATGATTTATGATGACAATAATATATATTATATAATCGAACAAAAGGTATATGTATTTTTTGTAAAAATTTTTATTTTTTTTAGGTATAAACTTTGTAATAATAATTAAATTTTAAATTTTTATTTTTAATATATATGTACATAAAAACTCATTACTTTATAAATATAAATTTATGAGTGTAAAATACTCCAAGGTTACAAAAATATCTATAGAGGTTAACACCAACAAAGTCACCATACTTCAAACTAATACTATAGTTCTAACCCCTCTAATTAAAGATTTTTAATTCCCTCTATATATATTATTATTGATTTGTATTTGACGCAGGTAAATATAAATTTATGAAGTATTATGTACATATATGTTCTAACTAAAAAACTTAAAATTTAATAATTATGTTTAAGTATTAAGAAAAGCCCCAATACCAAAAAAAAACCAAAAGAATTACAAATAAAATATAGTCTATGGCAATACTTAATATTTTTTTGTTTTGTAATTAGAATATCTAATATAGAAATAAAATATAGTCTATGGCAATACTTAATATTTTTATGTTTAATATTAGAATATCTAATTTTTTTTGTTTTGTATTAAATGTTTTAATGTTATCAATAAATTCAGTAATTAACCTTATATTGTTAGTAATTTAGTAACCTTTATCAATAATAATGGCATCTGCCAATGTTCTTCTTTAAGGTAAC
>AWWV01015318.1:0-17568 GCA_001974805.1 Corchorus capsularis | reverse complement strand
GTTATAAAGGTTATGGAAAACATTATAGTTCTATCTACATTCAAGTAATCTTACATCCTTATTAATTTTAGTAACTTTTAATCAATAATGGAAGTTACCAATTTTATTACTTAAGTGATCTACTGAAACACCTATAAAAGTTATTAAAATTGTATTATCAATCCTTAATAACATTAGTAAACTTTCATCAATGGTAATGATTTACCTTTTTTCTCTCAAAAGTTACTGAAAACCTATAATTTTTATAAAAAAGGTATGGTACTATCAACTAATTCAATGACCTTATATTATAAAGCTAAAGTACTGCTTTTCTTACCTAAGATTACTTAAAAGGTTATAAAACTTATGAAAAACTTTATAATACTATCTAGATTGAAATAACCTTACACGTTCTTATTAAGTTTATTAACTTTTCATCATTAATAAAAGTTACCAATTTTATTACTTAAGTTTACTAAAAAAGCTATAAAAGTAAATTAAAATTGTATTTACTAATCCTTACATTCTTAATAACATGAGTAAACTTTCATCAATGGTGAATATTTACCCTTGTTTTCTCAAAAGTTATTAAAAAACTTATAATGATCATAAAAGATGTATAGTACTAACAACTAATTCAATAACCTTGTATTTTTTGTAATTTTGGTTATCATATTTCTTATTTATAGTTTATTAAAAAAGATTTAGTAAACTTTCATCAATAGTAAAGGTTACTAATTTTTCTTATTTAAGGTTACAAAAAAATTCTATAATAATGATTATAAAAAAGGCATAATACTACTATCAAATAATCCAATAACCTTATAATATTAGTAATTTTAGTTATCAAATTTCTCATTTATGGTTTCTAATTAGAAAGCTAAACTCTATATTATCAAGAAATTTAACAACCTTACATGCTTAGTAACTTTATCAATGGTGAATTGTTATTAACTTTTTAATCAAAGAATACTAAAAAAGTTGTAGTGAATAAAGAGATATTTAGGGTTAAAAAAAATAGAGAGGGTAATTTATTGATATATAGATTGATGGTTAGTTAAAGTTCTTATATATAGAATTAGGAGTTTAATTTTATTATTTTGTACTATGTGTATATGTTAATCAATCTTAGTGTTTCATGAATATTTTCAACAAATTTTATTCTTATTATTATTATTATTATTATTATTATTATTATTATTATTATTATATTTTGATATCACTAATTTTACTATTTCAATCTCTCCAAAACAAATCTCACAATTCAACTAAACACATCCGTACCTGTAAGTCAAATTTGTATAAGGTTATTTTAAACTTAATGCAACATGAGGAAGAATAAAATTAGGTGTACAAAATTGGTTCCTAATTACTAATTCATATGTCCTTTCCTTTTTTGGTGATAGAGAAATTAAATTTATATATATGCGTATCTTTGGCAAGTTGAAGCAAAATTAAAATTGATATCTAGCTATTACTCTACCAAACTAATGAATGATCTATGTGATCTAATGAATGATCAATGTGATCTAAAATAACATAGCAAAAAGGTAATAATTTTATTTAAGTTTACAAAAAAAAATCTATAATGATAAAAAAAAGGCATAATACTACTATGAACTAATTTAATAACCTTACATTCTTAGTAATTTTGGTTATCAAATTTCTCATTTATGGTTTCTAATTAGAAAGCTAAACTATAGAATTATCAAGAAATTTAGCAACCTTACATGCTTAGTAATACTATCAATGGTGAATGTTATTAATTTTTTAATCTAAGATTACTAAAAAAGTTGTAGTGGATAATTTAAGAGATATATAGGGTTAAAAAATAGTGAGTTTAATTTATTGATATATAGATTGATGGTCAGTTAAAGTCATTGTATATAGAATTAGGAGTTTAATTTTATTATCTTATTCTATGTGTATATGTTAATCAATCTTAGTGTTTCATAAATATTTTCAACAAATTTTATTCTCATTATTGTTATTCTGATATCACACTGTAATACCTAATTTCACCATTTCAATCTCTACAAACAAATCTCACAATTCAACCAATCATATCGGACCTGGAAGTCAAGTTTGTATAAGGTTATAACTAAACTTAATGCAACATGAGGAAGTATAAAATTAGTGTACAAAATAATTCCTAATTACTAATTCATATGTCCTTCCTTTTTTTGGTGATAGAGAAATTAAATTTATATGCTATATATGCGTATCTTTAGCAAGTTGAAGTAAAATTAAAATTGATATCTCGCTATTAAAATTAATGAATTATCAATGTGATCTAAAATAGCAAAAAAGTAATGAATGGATGATCTAATCTTAATCTTCAAATGAAAGTATAATTTTTCCAAAAACAAAAGAAATGGAATTGATCAACTTCTTTCTTAACTTCTCTACGATCCATTTTGCTCAAACAAAATTTTTCACTAATAATTATTCTTTTGTACTTGATTATTTTCTTTCTCGCAATTATTGCAACTCTCTTTTACACATATTAAACCTAAACCACCAAACATGAAATTCTCTATACAAAGCTTTCTTCGATTATACTAACTTTTGTAATGTAAGATTTATTTGGGCAAAAAGTTATTAAAAAAATTTTATAGATGAAGAAGAGCATAATGCAATAAGAAAAAGAAGAGAGAATATGAATTTCACAAAAAAAAAAAATTCAAAAAAAAAAAAAAAAACCTTTTTTTCCCAAACAAAGTTGGGTTGGGAGAAGAAAATAATACTATGCAAAACAATAATTATGAGTGAAAAATATATAAACTTTTTCACTTACTTATTGTAGATGGTTTAAAATTTAATAAGGGTTAATATTTAAAAAAAAAGGAAAAAGGGTTTGTTACTCATACTCTGGTAACGAAAAACAAATTTACGGTGTTGAAATATAAACACTAACTACCATGGGAAATATAACACTGGTACCGATATTAGTTTTCTTCTAAAGATAATCTTGGATTTTTTTAATTAATATATGTCATGACTCACATGAAAAAAAAATCTAATAGTTTCATTTTAAAAAAGGATATTTTCTAATACACAAATGCAACATACCTTAACCTCATTATCATTAACATAAAAAAATTGGGAAAAGTGTATTTATAATAGTTTATAGGAAAAATAAATTTTCTTTTAAAGTCCCTTACATTTTATTTTACTCAAATAAGCCCCTATTTTCATATTGAATCTAAATAAACTCTTTTTTTTTTAAATTATACCAAATAAACCCTTATTTTTTCAGTATCTATCTAAAATAGACTACATTCGGCCAAAAAAAATCTAAAATAGGCTATCAAGGCTGATTTTGTTATTAAAGAAACTCTTATACTATTTATTGGTAAAAGTATAGATACTTTTATTTTGGTGCATGGACTTATTAGGTGCAAATTAAAAGTTTCGATGCTTACTCAAGTACAATAAATGTTTAGGTACTTTATTTTGATAAAATAGAATAATCTAGGATTTTTTTAAAAAAAAAATTTTACACTTTTTAAATTTTAATTAAAACGTGAACTACCTCGATCTACACATATATAAATCAAGGAATAGAAAAATGTGAGGAAAACATATTTGATCATTTTCTTTTTCCTAAAGAACTTGTTAATTATTTTGTTTTGCTTATCTATTAATAATAATATTGACTGCCTTTCAAAAAAAATTATTTTGTTTTGAAATCCAATTGAAAATATATTCTTGTTAGATTTAATTAAATATAAATAGAGTTTCTAGTAGAGTAAAATTATAATATTTAAACAATTACATTTAAAAAATATATTCAAAATAAAATTACATATTAAACCTTAAAAGTTAAATTTAATATTTAAAATTAAAAAGGGTATTTTAGATATTTCAGGTCAAGCTTTTTGAAGTTTAGAATTATAGAGTATAAAGATAACTAGATTTGTCATGAGGTATTGTCCAATCTTCTTCCTTTTGGTACATGAGACTATTACGAATCAAACACTAGTTACTTTCATTTGTCCTTTAAAACTCAAATTGAAAGCTTTCGTCCACCTTTTCTAATTGGCAAAGCAAAGGGAAGAATAGTGGTACTAGACTCGTCGGTTGATCCTATGGGTTACAACAACCATTTGAGATATAAGCAATATCAGATTAATATATAGTTCATAAAATATTAGGCTTCACATGAGTCTAATGAACACACCTTTAACCAAATCTCCAAAAGTTGACAAATTTTCTTTCAATAAAACAGAGTAAAGATAACCCATTTCATATACTTTTGTACAGAAAAGCTACCCAATAAGCACCCAAAATACAATTTAATACAAAAAGTTAATCTTTAGCAAGATCATTTGAATTGTTGCTAATCAAGCAATCTATATTATAATCAAAGCAATGCTTAAGTTCAATCATACTTGTCTACTCCCTTTTTATCAATGTTAACTTCAATGATTCATGTCTACTTCCTTTTCTCAATGTTGGCCCTAGGAGTGGTGCATGCTTAGGTTATAATGTCTCACAATTCTTTCAATCTCTCCTTTTTCTAGCCTTGTTGGGCTAGGAGCTAATTTGATGACCCTTTAGCAAGACAGTCTAGCTATATACTCTATCATCTAAATCTAAAAACTTTATCATACTTAGCTTGAACATATGGTTTTCATTTAAAGATGAGAAAAGAGTAGGGGTCCTCTTGATTATGATTCCCCCTTTATTATTCTTCTTCTACAGTGCTTAGCATGTGTAGCTCCTCTCAGTGAAATCTTTGAGGACCTTCTCTCATCAAGTCATCCCACCCAATCAAAATCTGATTATTCCCTAAAAACTCATATAATTTTTCAAGTAGGTCCCTCATTTGTTTGGAACTCAGTGTTTATATATTTGTGAACATTTCACTAAACCTTTCCAACTGTAACATCCCATCTGTCTGATTTTCTTTATCAGAAACTTTTTCTGTCTGCAGGAGAGGACATAAACAAGCTGTACTTCCTAACCCCCCTTGCCTCCTTTGAGATCATCTCTTAAATTTTGATCAAATTCAAGCCCACCAACGGTAATGATATAAGGAGGCACATGAACCAAGCTGATTTAGTGACTTTTGCTTAGCCTACATTTTGTTTGATATTAAGGGAGTTACTATTTATATATAATATCTAAAACAGGGTAGCCTTGTCATTGTTCTTGTAATTAAGCTCATTTCTCCTAAGAATAATCAAAATATACTCTGCTCCCTTAGCTAATTGCATGGATTTCAACAACTCGACGCCATCGCCTTCTGAGGCAATTCCTGAGACAATGGATTTTCTTTCCCGTGCATGGTGCAACTTTGCAGTTCAAGCTCTTCAACCTGATTATCAGTTACATGATCAATCTATTGTTGTCTTAGACAATTCAATTAAGAAATTTGATCAGTGTGATAGCCCCCCGATGTCTTTCAAGGTGAGTATTTTAATTTATATATGAATGGAATTGAATTTTGGTTCAAGCTTTTAATTTGTATGATATAAACTTGCAGAAGATGGATAAAAGCACTAAGATTGATCCTACAGCTGATTTCAAGTCATCTTTGCCACCATGGAAATCCAATGATGTCAAGGTATAAGAGATATATGTTCATAGTTAATTAAAACCCATTTACTTGTTTTATTTCTTGAATTAAAATTAATTAATTATTCATTTAATTAATCTTCTTCAGTCATGGATATGGATGCAACAAGCAATGCATCCAGAACTGAATTACAGCAGCTGTTTTAGAAAGAAATGGGTATGTCTGATTAAGCTACTTAATTAATTAAATGCCATATATATACTATATAGTTGTTTTACAAAAGAAAATCTTAAAAACTGTCTCTGTATATGAGCAGAAGCCATGGAAGATATTGCCCTTTAAGGGAATTTCGATCAAGAAATGGTTGAAAGAGATGAAAGCAAAGAGGAAGGAAGAAGATAGACTACAAAGAGCAGAAGTGCAAGCAGCAATGTCAGTGGCGGGGTTGGCGGCGGCGCTGGCGGCAATTGCGGCTGAGAACACCAAAAGGGAGGATTGCAGTAACCCAACAAAGGAGGCTGCAGTAGCCTCAGCAGCTGCTCTGGTTGCGGCACAATGCGCCAAAGTGGCGGAAGCTATGGGGGCTAAGAAGGAGCAGCTTGGCGGAGTTATAGGATCCGCCATGAGTGGTACAACTGCAAGTGATATCTTAACACTCACTGCTGCAGCTAATACATGTAAGTGTAAATTCTTCTGTGATTTTTATTTTAGTGATTCAAATATGAACTTGAAAATTTCTGAATAAAAATTGAGGTTTTAGTGATTCATCCGAAATTGGTAAATAGAATCAGCTCATCAGGGGAATGGAATTTTGGGCTCTACCTACGAAGGCCTTTTAGTATTCTGATGTTTAGTGTCGAAAAGTAAGCCCAGCCCATCTCTTGCTTGACCATAATCTTACCTTAGGTTTTTTTTTTTTTTTTTTTTTTAAAGTTTTTAAACTTTGGTATAAATAGTAACCTAGGCCAGAAGGATGCATATGTTGCTACCACCTAATATAAATTAGATGATAATAAGATGTCTCTATACCGTTAATAAACTTTTTAGTAATGGTGAGACATAAATTCGAAGTTATAGAAATATAGTATTTGTTAGAAGGTTGTTGACCTTTTTGCGGGATGACAAGAGTTCCTTTCCTTTGTCAACAATCTGCTTTTCGTTCAGTAAAAGTATGAGCAGCCATTGTTGTCTATTCTGCACTTCTGCTAGTGAAAAAAAGACAGCTATGTTGTGATTAGATTTGTCCACAGAAATGGCTGCAATGATAGATTGCATTTAAGGAGATTAGTGTGGCAAAAAGAAAAAAGAGTGACTTATACGCCCCGCATTGATCTACCAAAGAAGCCTAAGACTTTGGTTATCCTTGATTTAAAAAAAAAAAAGATTACACCAAGAAAAAAGAACTTGGCCTTGTTGATAAGGCTTAGGTTCAATTTTTACTGTCATGATTCAAACTTCGACAACCAACTAAAAATAAACTTAGTAACCTTATTAACTATAATAAGCACTTAATCTCCTCTAAAAAAGAAAAGAGTAAGAAGACAAAAGGGGAAAAAACGTTAGTTGGTAGAAGAAGATGTCCAATATTTTTAACTAAAGGAAACATTCCCCTGACCTGGGACATGTTGTGTTGATGTTGGAAAGTAAAATCTAAGTCTTATATAAATTTGTAGACAATATCAAAGATATATGGACACACCTAAAATCTAATTATATACAATAGAAAATTGTAGAAGAGTATAAATGACTATTGATCTATATATATACATACAATATATTTGAAGATTTTGTGGGGTATTTCTTTTACATTATTGTGCCATTTCTAATTATTTCTTCACTTTTTGTTAATCTAATAATTGTTGTAGCATTAAGAGGAGCTGCTACCCTGAAAGCAAGAACAGGATGCAAGAACAGACTGAATGGTAGTGCCCCCATCCTTCCAATTGAGGACTCCAATGATTTGCCTTTCGAGTTTGACAAGTGCACTTCATTGCTAGCAAAGGGTGCTCAGCTTGGTGTAGAAACACCAGATGGTTAGTCCATCTTCATTTCTAAATGAAAAATCTGACAACTATGGCATTAAACATTGAGTTTTGATTAAAGTTTGAACCATAACGCCTTTTTTTTTTACTAATTTGGAGCTTTGATTTTATTTTCCTTAGGGAAGTACATGGTCAGATCAGTTTCCATTGTCCTAGATGGTGAATCAAAGGTCAGTCTTTGAGATAAATGCATTGGAATCAAATGATTTCTTCGCGTGCGAATCTTAATTACTAGTTTATATAATTAACCCGGTACTTTGGTCCTTAATCAACTTTTGATTCCTTCATAATGACACTTTACAGGTTATTCTTAAACTAAGGAAGCTGAGCATGTTAAAAAGCAAGAAAGAATGTGAGTCTCCCATTTCTCATCATTTCTCACCTTTTCCTTTTTCATTTAGAACTCTCTTAATCATATCTTACTTCAAAAAAAGAAGTTGCTTAAAAGATTTATGTTCACATGGAATTTGATCAAGAATCTTGATTCTGTAATCAATTAGGCATTGTACTGGACCTGCATGCTGAGTTGTATAGAGATGCTGATGCTGGTGATGATATTACTGATACGAGTTATATGATTGTGTTAACGACAAATTTGGGGACAATTAAGCTAGACATGGAAGATGATTACCAGCTTTACAAGACATGGGCTACCACCATTAATCGTATGCTCATGCTTTCCACATCTTTTACCAAATATGAACTCCAATTCTACAAAAACTGAACTTTCTGTAATTTCTGCTGCATCCATCTATATAATTATTTTGGTATATCTTTGTAATAGTATTGTATATTGTTTTACATTGTACTAATTAATAAATGTATGAACTTAATTTCCTATTTAAATCTTGAAAGGGTAGCAAAATTGGGTAACCTCAAGCTATTGGGTAACAAGAATTGCTCATATCTCTGCTCTTTTTTAATCCCCTCTGCTAATTACAGTAATTAAGAAGAAAGGAATTGATTTATTACAATTCTCAAACCCAAAGCAAACTTTGCAATAATGGTGTCTAAAGTTGCACCAACCCAAAGAGTAATCAAATGATATAAAGAGAAAGCAATTATGAAACCATGATGGTATCTAGAAACAAATTTTGGGGAAATAATCAAATATAAATAATAATAATCCAATAAAACCAAATGCAGATCAAATCATTTTTGATGTCTGAAATATGCTTAGCATGTTTCAGAAATATGTTCTACTATTGGTCAACTCTATGTTACAAGAAACTGAAACTTACAATTGATGGCAAATTTGTGGACAATACAAGGAATCATTACAGTTGCAGAGATGTTGATGATCATACACCATAGGAATCTGCAAGGTTTCTGAGAACAAAAACTAGTGATTTTAATTTGATGATATGCTCAATAGACTTTTGAAACACGGTTTCCAAATCAGCCTCCTCACACCCTGGAACAATCTTTCTAAGAGTAGAAAGATTTCTATGAACTTTTACAAACTTCACTTTTTTCCTCAACACCAACCGGCACATCCTTGTCGTCCCTTGGCTTCTTCTTGGATTCATGGACATGAAGCAAGCTTTTCTCATTACAGCCATTATAGACTTTTGGGAGCTTGTAAATTGGATGTTTCAGAATTGGAGTTTTACATATATATATGCAGAGATGATTCATTCATTCACTTGCTTGGGGAACATTAAATAGCAGTTTTAATTTAAAAGCTGGAAGGATGGATGGGGGAGATATGGAGAAAATTGCTGTTTTGAGGCCTTTTATCAGAACTTGTCAGTTGTCACCTAGTGAACTCATCTATCTAATCTATATACACAGTTCTTAGAATTTTTCATATCACTTTGACGGTGTGACGTAAAAGTATATATATAACTATTAACTATAATTAAAAAAGAAGCAACAACAAAATCACAAACAAGCAGCTGGAAACTAGCCTTAGGTTTTGTTTTTGGAAGTGAACTCAATGGACATCAAAGCATGGTGCACTTCATTAGGACAGTTTCAATGTTTCCTTTCACAAAACCACATTAATTTCAACGCCCCACCCATTGCTCCAAGGGGAAAAAAATTATAAACTAATTTTCGATCATAAATAAATGGTTATAATGTACAATTTGGCCAATATTTTTTCAATAAGGACAATTTGGCTCTTAGAACTTATTTTGAACAATTTGACCTTTGAAGTTCGATTTTTGAATTATGTGACTCGAATTGAATGGAATTTAGTTACATTAACGCACCACGTATGAGCGCTGTGAGCCATGTGACCAAATTCTATCCAATTCAAACCAACTTACCATAAAATCAAAGTTCGAGGGTTAAATTATCCAAAATCAAAATTCAAAAACCTACACTGCTCCAAATAAAAGTTCAAGGGTTAAATTATCCACTTTGAGACAGTTTAAGCGCCAAATTATACGTTAAGCCATTAGAGATAAAAAAACAAAAAAATGTCATAATGTTTTTGAAATTAAGGTTACATATATTTTTGTTTACTATTGATTGAGGTTGTCAAGTTATAATGTAAAAGAGACATGGGTTCCTTATGTGATACAACAACTTTTGCAGGGATTAGGGAATGATGGCAACCATGTATGGCCAGGACCACACTATGTCTAGCTTGGTTGGCCTGGTTGGGGTGTCCATGTCTCCTCAATCCTCATCTCATTTCATTTCTCATTTTCTGCAATGTAATTTGAGATTCCCTTTTCTCTACAAAACAAAAGGGCAGGTTTTGTTTTAGCCTCATTTCAGATATTTATCAGACCACACCAAACCCAACCACCTAATAAAGCTTTGTTCTTTTGCAGCTGCCTTAATCCATCCATCTCTGGTGGGGGGGGCTGAATCTTGACCCTTTGAGGTGACAATTCCAGAGCATGTAGGATTTTGTATAGTCTTTTCCAGAATTTCTAAATTTCAATGTACCAACTTATCAGATTTGTCTTTTATTCTCTTTTAAATCTTCAATGGATACATATATACACTAATGGAAAAACTGATGTACTAGAAATGGGGACTTTGACAATTCCATAATGAAGATGAATTTTGGAGGAAAGTGGTCCTTGCTTTCCTTTGCATATCTTTCCTCCCATTTGAAGGATCTAACCAAAGCTGCAAGTGGGTCTCGTTTGTTTAATCATCTCAACCCACCAACAACGGATTGATTGAATAATGCAGAATGATTTTCAGACAGTTTAAAAGCAAAGCTATGCTAAGCCTAAAGAAACTTTTAAGAGGAACTGGCAAATCAGCTGAACACATATTGGCCTATGAGTTTCCCATTATGGGCAGAGTGTGCAAATTCAGCTGCTAGATGTCGATGTGGTTGGGGAGGGTTCAAAGAATGTAGCTAAGTTTGAGTCAAGTAGGCCAACTTGCAAGAAGACAAAGAATACACAGTGAGTTTTCTGATCTGAAAATACAAGTCCACTAGTGGATAATGCTTGCTATTCATGTTTAGACAAGTGCAAAATAATACAGTTTCAACCCACTGCTGGATCCTAAACAAAAGCAAAACAGTTTGCATTAATTAATACTCTAAAAAAGCATTATTTCTAGTTGTAAGAAGTCTCAAAACAAGTTTCAAAGAAATTTAGTTCTCAAAATTATCTTAAGAAATAATTATAGCACTACACTATCGTGATGCAGAGTAATGGAGCCTTGGTCTCCATGCTGCTTGTGGAAATCTAGTCAGACTTCTACTTCATTGTAATTCCCTTTCAATGCAACTTAACTTATGAAGATCAAAATCTGTTTAGGATCAGATTAATTTTGGGAGGGTGATATTAATGTGAACATTTTTCTTTTTTTCCATTCTTCAATCCACAGTATAAACGGTATGCTCCAAAAAGAAAGCATAACTCTGCAGTCTGCACTCCTGACAATATATATAAGCAAATTCCACACACGAACTCCAAAAGTTGTTATCAAGGACCATTAAGAATCGGAGCATACTAGTGAACAATTAGCTGTATTTTATCACTATGCCTCAAAGTTGTTTCTCAAGTTAAAATTCAAAACTTCTTTAGTTTCTAAGACAAACAATGAAGTACATCATATATAATCAGCAAAAGAGCAAAGAAAACAGTCTTGAAGATCAAGGGAATAGGTTTCAAAACTGGTGTCTTAGAAACAACTTTTAGATTCCACTTGTAGCGTATACGACGACTGATGCTTGAAGATCTCGATCCACCTTGAAGTGAGCATGGAAGAATCTTCTAACCTGCAATTTTCATAAAATGATAAAACAATAAATTGCTTAATTGCAAGTACCATGAGTACAAAGCTGTCCATGGGCATGCCTGACTAGAGTGAGCCCTGGACATAGTTTCTAAAGTTCGAGCCCTGCCCGGTCAGAGGATCTAGTGTGTCCACCAAGCTAGACACAACCCAGTCCAGCACTAGGACACCTCTACCTAAGTAGTATGAATAAGAATGGCTTGATAATTAGATAAAACAATGCCTATAATAATATACCTCTTGAAAAGACTGTGAAAGTAGAAAATTTCTTAATTGCTTCTCCTCTGAATCAAAAAGTACAATATGACTCGGGGAAGACCAATTTTTTGCAAAATCTATTGCAAAATCAACAGGATTCATCATGAAACGATCTGATTCGTCAGGGATTCCTTTCTCTTCACTGCTACATGTGTGAGAATAACATAAGAATTACAAAGCAAAAGCAGAGCATGAAGACTTCATGGAAAGGAAAAAGATCGCCACTACCAACCTTGGTGTGCAATCTAGAAACCGCATGGGAAGGTTGCGATGCAGAGCAGAATAGTAGGGTGTGGCATGGCAGGGCATTAGAAAAATGACACTTTTCACTTTATTGTTCACAGCTTCTTTAGATAGATACTTCATCACATCCTCAGTTCCTCTCTGTCCAGAAAGTTTGATATTAGGGCATCAAGTGAAAGAGAACCAGGAATAAAACGGAAATAATAGAGAAATGAAAGAGGCCAATGGTAATAGAAACTTCAGCTACCAAATCAAATATTCAAAAAGTAAACATAGGTGGAAGTGATTATGCAACTTTGATTGCATTGATTGGGTAGGTGATATACCTGATGAACTAAACTCATATAGAGGGCCATGGGAATATTGGTTGCAAGCAGGAACCAGACCGCAAGTTGCTTTTTTGAAGGCCATTTGTTGCAAATGTGTGAAGACTCTTTCCTTTTACCATTTGAAGAACCATGTTCTTCAAGTGAAGCTAATGAATATCCAGAGAAAATCAAACTTATGGGAAGCACAGGGAGGACAAACCTATAGTAAGCAGGTGAATCCGAAATGAGGAATTCTCAACTGCACAAGATATTAAAGCACATAATATTATATACTTTAGAGAAACTTGCCTGAATTCTTTATGACCAAGTATGCTGTATACCCCTAAAACCCACACAATAAGGCCAGCAAACTTCCAATTTTTGGACTTGATAATGCCGGCAAGAGAGAATGGGATAAAACTGAATAGCATCACCGAAAATCCCTGAGTGAAGTACCAGTGCCACTTGTGAGTTCCATAATAATCCCCGCCAGAGGAAAGAAAATTGAACCTGAGAAAATTAATTGGTACTAAGACCCAGGAACCATACATTAGACGATCTACCAAACACATAATTCCAAGCACCAGGCTCCTGATAAGATAGGAAAAAGATTGTAAGACAATCCGCAAAGATATTATATAGGAAATGGAACCTAACTGCTACCTAAAAACACATTCATAATATAAACAAGTTGAATTTTATAATGAACATTGAGCATGCTTTCCATTCTTGTTCTATCCTTGTATTGCAAGTCCAAGGCAGCAGTTAATACAGCCAAGTACAAGTGTTGTTGTTGTTTTTTTTTTTTTTTTTTCCTTTTCCTTTTTTCTTTCAAAGATCACATTTTGGTCACAAGCACCAAATAGTTCCCACCCACAAAATATAAAGAACAACAGGTTGAAAACAAAGGCTTGCTACATATATATATGAATAAAACATAATTTATCTTTATTAGGACATAAAAACTGTAAATTATTCTATATCAGGAGTTATTCACATGGTGTTTACAGCAACTGGAGACCAGGTTTACATCTTACACCTTCTGATAACATGCTAATTAATGATACTAAACGTAATAGGAACTAAGGATCACAAGTCACACAGAAAGTTTGTCTACGTAGTAGGGTAAATTTGCTTATTTTTAAACTAATTATTAAAGCTTCTAGCCTATTTGAAAACTATACAATAGGATGATATTTATATCTTTAATCATAAACAACATTAGTACCAAAACTTGGCTCATATGCCACAACATAAGGAGATTTCATACTATAGAACATTTATCTTCTATTTCATTTAGGCTCATCTTTATAATGTACCCACATCCAATGATCCTACCAAAAGTAAGTTGGGACTACTTTGGGATGCAGTATGCTCATCTGGACACGTAAAGTTTCAAGGAAACTTGAGGTATATTCACTTGGTGTGCTCATTGGTCATAACTTCATATTCTACTTAGTCTCTACAATTCAACCAAAACCATGCATAAAGAAGGGAAAGAAAGAGAGAAAACAATACCTACCCAATAGGAACCAACTCCATAAATATAAATCTCAGCCGCTGATGAGTCAAGTACAACTCGAGGAGGCCAACATACACCCATGTAATAGCACTTGTTGGTCTAATGGCACAAGCTAATGCTGCTACAGCCAAACCCCACTTTCTTGAATCTGAATGAACTTTTTTTGAAGAGATTCTCATACATGGCCAGTAGTAAAGGCCAACTAGGGTGAGCACAGTCTCCAAACTATTTGATAATGTACGATTGAAGCAGAAAAAAATGAACCAGTTAGTCAATTGAGAGAACAGCTGAAAAGAGTTAAGTACATCATCCATCATAAAAAGCTCCATAGAAAAATAGCTTGATTGCAAATGGGTGAAAAATCATGAAATCTCAGAACATATGGAAAAAGGATACAGTCCATTTGGCAACACTGTCACCAAATAGGACACCAGAAAGTTTATACAAGTACAAGTCACCAACCGAAGAAAATAAGGACTGCAGCAGCCGAGGGGCCGTCATCTATACAGCAAAGGACCAAGGATGTAAGTACAACACCTTTGACAAACAATAAAAGCAACAAATCTGTAACATAAATCTTGATACCATTTATAGGTTAAGGAAACAAGAAGATACATACCTAAATAGGCTAAAAGAACAGAAACAAAAACATTCTAATAGGTAATTATTATATCTTGAGAACAGTATACATCTGTGAGAACTGAGAAACAAATTAACAAGAGCAATGGTTCTACAAACAGAAAGCTGAAAAAAACATAAACATGCAATTCAACGTCCACTTTTCGTCATAAGATTGCCATTTGCATACAGTTCAAATGGCACCAAGCATTCTCGAGGGCAAATTTTGCTAGTGCCTTAGAGAAATCAAGGTCAAAAGGCCACACAAAATTGCTGGTCTAGCGAATTCAGGTCCTCTATAAAGGCTATAAAACCAAAAAAGAGTATTGCTCAAATATTAAGGTGTTCTCACTTCTCTATCTATATTTGCTCCAAAGGCATCAAAAGCTCTTAGGTACCAAACTTAAGAAAATAAGCAAAACCATGGAACTGTAAATAAGACTCTTCCACATCACCATAAAAGTCAAAGTTGATGATCTTAATGCAAAAACTACTCAAGACAAAATCTCTACTGCACTTCTTACAAGGCTTATTACCATTGAAAAACAACAACACATGTAGTAAAAAGTAATTAGGTGCAGGTACCAGATGTTAAAGAAGAATAAAATTGCAAAATTAAAGTAATAGAAAATAGGAAGGCAACTCATTTAACCATTGTGGCATCTAGTAAAATACATATATACTATTCTTCAAAAGTTATGAGATATTTATGCTTATTTTGAATAAATCATAACAAACTATATTATGTCTATAGTACAGATGCAGGCAGAGATTGGAAAGAAAATTAAATTTTTATTTACCATGAACCATGGTGTATCAAGACCCAACAACGCAATAACTTTGTAAAAGAGAGCGAACAACATTGGATGCAAGTAGCTTCGAATTCCTTTCTTCCACTCCCATGTCAAATGACCATACCTATTCATTTTATCATTTAAAACAGAAATAATAAAAACTTCATTATATCCCTGCCAGATATACTACATAACCATTTCCCGTGCTTGGCAACTACTTTTAAAGAATAACAATAAACATAATAAGAATTTAGAAGAGAAATGGAAAACATACCCAAAGACGATGCGGTGAGCAACTTCAAGGGCTTGCCAGTGTTCATCTGGATTGAAGTAAGTTTGAATCAACAAGGCATTTAACATTCGAAATCCCAAACAGAGAGCCAACACTTTCTTTGCAGAATCTGGAGACTTCTTTTCTTGTTTCTTTTCTTCTACTACTTCTTCAGACAGATTTGGGTACTTATTTGAAGAATCATTTTTTCTCTGTCTCATCCTTCTTTCTCTTTTATCTCACCTTTTTCTCAAGGCTGGTGGTGCCGGTCTCTAGACACAATCACACAAATGATTAGACAGTCTTCTCCACCACCTTCGTCCTTCTTTCCTTTAAGTGTAGATACGAGAGTTTTCTTAAGTCCAAATTTTTAGCTAAACAAAACTAGAAATAGTAGTTTGTGCCCTTTGGGGAATTTTATCAAACACCTGATGCAAGCCATATATCTTGTTAATGGCCTATAACAGATTGGCACATATATACTATTTTAATTCAACAAGTCGATTAAATTTGAAATCATACCTTTTGTAGCCTCAATGGGAACCAAATAAATTGCATTCCCAGATCCAACACCACCTCTACTCCCCAATGAAAATGGTCTTCTCAATCATGAAGCCTAATAATATGTCCTTAAAATACCTGCGTAGCTTCTTCTTCCTTATTCATTTGTTTTCCCTCTAGTTCTTCCTTTTCTCTTTTTTCGTCCTATGAACTAAGTTACCTTTCTGTCAAAAAAAAAAAAAACAAAACAAAACAAAACAAAACAACTAAGAAGTTACCTTGTGCAAATGGAATTTAAATGATAGTCCCCAACTTTGATATAAATCTCAAATAAGTGACTGAACTTAAGGGTTCCAACTTATCAGAAAGACTAAAATAGTTCATTTCGTTAATTCAAACCGTGCGTGGTTTACACTCTCCACAAATGGATTACACTCTCCACAAAAGTGCGTGAACTAATACAAAGGTGACACACTGACACGTGTCCTATCTAATTCTAATTTGACGAAAAAAAAAATTTGACAGAAATTTTAGGAAATTAACTAAAATAAAAAATAAAAAAATGTAAAATAACTTTTAAATCGAGCATTAAAAAAACACTTTAATTCGATTGAAAACCCTTATTAACTCGTACGATTAAACTTAAAATTCTCTCTCAAATGTCGACTAGTACTCTAGCCTAAAATCAACAAAAATCACTCTATTCTGGTCGAAATTTGAAGCAAAAAGTGGGAATCATTTTGAAACTTCTGAAATATGACTGACCTTGCGAAATCTGTTAAAGTTTGGTGTTTCGAGTTTTAAGATTAGTTTTCGCAATTTCTGGGTATAAAAATTGTGCGACATTGGCAAATTTGTTGATGGGTTTGTTTTTCGTGTTTGTGTTATTGGTTTTAGGGAATTTGGGAATCTAGGAATGTAGGTTTTGACAGAAATTCGGGGATTTGGGGATATAGGGTTTTGGCATTAATTTGGTGATGCACAATACACAGCTGAATACTGCCCCCTTATGAAGAATACATGAGAAAGATGTTCATATCAATTCTTAAAGAATAATAATCACATACAAACTAGAAAACTTGGATCTATTCTTAAACTAAAGGGAAAAATACACATGCCCTATACTCTATATGTGTGAGTTAATTTTATGGTGTTCAATAAATTTTAGTTTGCAACATTGACATTAGAAGAGCTATGCATCATTTATCAAAAACTATGAAAAATTACTGAACAAAATCTTAGAGTAGAGGTGTTCAAATGGTCGGTTTCGGTTTTAAAACTTAACCGACA
>AWWV01015317.1:0-10134 GCA_001974805.1 Corchorus capsularis | reverse complement strand
AAAAAAATACACATGCCTTAAACTCTATATGTGTGAGTTAATTTTATGGTGTTCAATAAATTTTAGTTTGCAACATTGACATTAGAAGAGCTATGCATCATTTATCAAAAACTATGAAAAATTACTGAACAAAATCTTAGAGTAGAGGTGTTCAAATGGTCGGTTTCGGTTTTAAAACTTAACCGACAAAACCAAAGCATAAATATTGGAACCGAAACCGACCGAATGGATAGTGGAAACCACCGAAAACCGACCAAAGTCGGTTTCGGGCGGTTTTGGCGGTTTCTCGGTTATGGCAAAGAATTGTGCGACATTGGCAAATTTGTTGATGGGTTTGTTTTTCGTGTTTGTGTTATTGGTTTTGGGGAATTTGGGAATTTAGGAATGTAGGTTTTGACAGAAATTTGGGGATTTGGGAATATAGGGTTTTGGCATTAATTTGGTGATGTACAATACACAGCTAAATGCTGCCCCCTTATGAAGAATACATGAGAAAGACATTCATATCAATTCTTAAAAAATAATCACATACAAACTAGAAAACTTGTATCTATTCTTAAACTAAGGGAAAAAAATACACATGCCCTTATATGTGTGAGTTAATTTTATGGTGTTCAATAAATTTTAGTTTACAACATTGACATTAGAAGAGCTATGCATCATTTATCAAAAACTATGAAAAATTACTGAACAAAATCTTAGAGTAGAGGTATTCAAATGGTCAGTTTCGGTTTTAAAACTTAACCGACAAAACCGAAGCATAAATATTGGAACCGAAACCGACCGAATGGATAGTGGAAACCACCGAAAACCAACCAAAGTCGGTTTCGGGCGGTTTTGGCGGTTTCTCGGTTATGGCAGAGACTACCTGTTTCAACCTTTGAGAAGGTTGAACTCGACCTTATCTGGGGTCCAAACCGGAAAGAATTAGAACACAAACGGCTTAAACTGACGTATAAACCCCAATTAAACTCTACCTATCTGATTGACAAATCCAACACTAATACTTGCATGGATTAAAATTTCAAGCTATTGAACGATAAAATGGAAAAAATTTGAAAATTTAATAAGTATCCAACAAAAGAAGAGACATAAAAACACAAAGAATACTAGAATAAATCAAATATGAATTTAAGAACTTAATTCTAAAACAAGCAAAATTCTCTCTGTATATATAAAACATGAACTAATTGTTCTGAAACAAGACACCAAAAGAAGCATATGTTCCAAACGACATCAAAAATCTTGAGAGACCAAATTCATATACTATTTGACGAAGCTAAAGACATAATAAAAGCATCAGAAGATAAAGCTTGATCGGTCGTCAGCGAAACATAAGATAAATTCCCCACAGAATCTAACTAAGGTAGTTAGGGTAAGTAGGGGTCGAACCCACAGAGAGAGGATTGGTTAACTTCTTATCTAATCAATTATACTAAAAATATTAAAGAAAATAAGATTAAAAATCTAACTAAGGAGAATTAATTCTATATTAACTAACTAAGAAAACTACAACAAACTATAATCAATTAAAGAGAACAATATATAAAAGAAACCTAAATCAATATATAAAGGTAACCTCCAACATAGGATTAATATCGCTCTTGACAAATTAACATGGATCATCGATATCAAAAGATTATGAAAACTATGGATAGTTTGCCTGGATTTAAAATGTGAATTTTAAATCCATGAATTACAAATTAGATAATCCCAATCCGTTCGGCCCGCGAGATTACCCCTTTTATTCTAGTCAAATTCCTTACTTGTTGAGTCTCAGAATCATCAAGAATAAAGCATTAAGTTCATGTAATTCAACAAGCACAATCTATGATAAACCATCACACAAATCAATCCTTGATTGTTTCTCTTGAAAGGAATGGTTCGTTCTCAATCAATTGCTACTAAACAATTAAATCCAACCGTTCAGTTCTAGATTTAATTTAGCTAATGTAAACTTAAATTTCTCAAGAAAGCTCCGGATTCAATGCATCGAAATAAGCATACATATCATTAAAGCAGAGAGTTTAAGAAATACCCAAACAAGAATTCATATATAAGTGCAAAATCTCCCCATGATAAAAGTCAAGAGATCAAATTAAAATCCTATATTGGAGAAAATAAGTATCTAGTCACTCATGAGTTGAGTGACCATCAAAACCATAAAGAAAAGAAGAGAAAACTTAGCTAGAATAGGTCTGATCGGTGGCTCTCTCCCAAAAGAAAAGAATATAATGAGTTGTAACCTAATTATGAGAGAAAGGTAGGCTATTTATACTAGAAACTTAGGGCAAATTAACCTAGGACGAAATAGACTTTTAAACTCATTAAACCTCCTCCAAAGGATTGATTTTCGTCCTCCAAGTCTGGACTAACTCTTCATACCGAAGTAAATCAATTTGGGCCAAAATCTATGGGATTTTCACGTTCAGCTTCTATTGAGAAACTTCAGGGGTATTTTCGTCATTGAAAACGACCAAACTGGAACTCGAGCATAAAAGAAAACAAAATTTGTAGATCTTTGAGTCAGCTTTCCAACGCATCTTGAATCATCTCATTTGGACCTCTGTAGAGAAAGTTATGAATTTTCTCCCAAAGTGTCGCTGAAATCGGAATCAATTGTAGAAGCTTCAAGAGGAAGACACCAAACTTGTGCTGGAATTGGCAGGCTCGACTGTCCCTGGGCGCCTAGATGAAATGCCTAGCCGCCCAGGTTATCAACCTAGCCGCCCAGGTCATCTGAGAAACCATCAGCAAGTTACGTTCCTTCTTCACTTGACTTATATTCTTGATCCCATCTAGGAAGCTTGTAGCTATAATCTCCATGGCTTCTTCAAGCATAAAATTAAGCTTCAAAGAGTCTTCAATCATTAACATAAAATCTCCAAAATCTTCTTGAAAATTCAATGGAAATATTTGCGCCAATATTTCATTAAAATAGCTCCAAAAATTAGGAAAAATAGTGTTTTTCCACTTTTCTTATCTTCAAGACCTATAATCACAAATATAAACAAAATGAGATATAATCAAGCATAAATAAACCTAAAAACATAGGAAAATGATCATAAAAATATTACATATTTTGGTCTGATCAAAGCTCTACTTCTAACAGAAGAAGTATTTTGAGATGGTGGTTTCCCGGCGACAGCAAACCAGAAAAACAGAGGCCGTCATCGAGAGAGAGGGGAGGGAGAGAGTCGAGACTCGAGAGACGGAGAAAAAGTGAGAGAAATTGGAAAAAAAAGGTTTTAGTATTTTAGGTTTTAATTTTTAGTATATATATACTTTCTGAATTATTAATTATATATAATTATATATAATACAATTAAAAACTAAAATAAATATATTATATATTTATATATATCAAAACGACGTCGTTTTAGCAATCGTTTTTCGGTCGGTTTCAGTTCTTCCTTTAAGTAACCGCCCCGACCCGACTAAACAATTTAAACCGAGACTTCAACCGAATAAACCGCCTCGATTGACCCATTTAACACCTTGGTCGGTCGGTTTTCTCGGTTCCAATGGACCGGTGAACACCCCTATCTTAGAGGTAACTAGGCTATCTAAGAGCTAGTTTAAGATAAGTTGGCTCCCAAAATAAAGCTTCTGACAGCCACCTCAAATCCAAAACAAAATGTAGATTATGTCAAGAAGAGGCTTTTTACAGCTCTTCCAATCCAAGTGAAAAAGCACTACACTTCTTTGATATGAATACCCATGCTCTCCTCACTAAATTAATGCCAAAACCCTATATTCCCAAATCCCCAAATTTCTGTCAAAACCTACATTCCTAAATTCCCAAATTCCCCAAAACCAATAACACAAACACAAAAAACAAACCCATCAACAAATTTGCCAATGTCGCACAATTTTTATACCCAGAAATTGCGAAAACTAACCTTAAAACTCGAAACACCAAACTTTAACAGATTTCACAAGCTTCAAAATGATTCCCACTTTTCGCTTCAAATTTCGACCAGAATGGAGTTATTTTTGTTAATTTTAGGCTAGAGTAGTTGACATTTGAGAGAGAATTTTAAGTTTAATCGTACGGGTTACTAAGGGTTTCTAAACGAATTAAAGTTTTTTTTTAATTTTTAATGCTCGAATTAAAAGTTATTTTACATTTTTTATTTTAGTTAATTTTCTAAAATTTTCTGCCAATTTTTTTTTCTTCGTAAAATCAGAATTATATAGGACACGTGTCACCTTCGTATTAGTTCACGCACTTTTGCCGAGAGTTTAATCCACACGCCGTTTGAATTAATGAAATGGACCTATTTGAGCCTTTCTGATAAGTTGGAACCCTTATTTGGCCTTTTCTAAAGTTCAGGCCCTTATTTGAGATTTATGTCAATGTTCGGGACCTATTTGAGATTTCAGCCTTGAGAGAATCCTAATTTAAAATGTAAAATCCCCAAATGAGTTAAAACATGATTTATCCCATTTTCATCAGTAAAAAATTATTGAATGGAAAATAAGAAAATGAAAAAAATAAATAAACTGAAAAAGAAATAAAATGAAAATTAAATAAAATGAAAGAAAAGACTTAACGACCATGTGAGCTTTCCATCCAAACTGACTTTGGGTGTAACTCACTCTCTAGTGAAATCTACGAAATGGACCTATTTTAGCTTTTCTGACAAGTTGGAGCCCTTGTTTGGCGTTTTTTAAAGTTCGGGCCCTTATTTGAGATTTATGTTAAAATTCGGGGAAGTATTTGAGATTTCAGCCAATTTAAATTTAGAAAGTTGTTATAATAATCTATTAAAAAAAAAACAAAATACTCGTGCAAAAAACAAACTAAAGGTTAAAACCCCTATGAAGGCCGCCTAGATGACATGTCAATGTTATGACCCAAAGACAAAGTGGACTGGACTAGTTACCTAAAAAGCCCATATTTACCTTATTATTTCAATTCTGCAGTTGTCAGTTTTATTTCCCTTGTCTTTTGTATTAGTTGTAGTTTATGTTGTAACTTGTAAATGCCTCTACTCCCTATTTATCAGCTTACACATGAAAGAAGGAAACAATGAAGAATATCCTAAAATTTCACCAATTTTCCCTCTGTTTTTATGCTCTCTCTTTTCTCTGAAAATTCTCTCCTTTCTGTTACTTTCTCCCGTTTGAAAGTTTCCCTAAAAAATGTGGTTTTAACCCCTCAATTTATAAAAATACCAGATCAAACTCATGTTAGAGCTTTGGTCTCATTTGGATTTAGAGACGGTTAAAACCGCCTCCCTTGCTAATCTACCTACCTAGGCAGTCTAAACAAGACGGGTCTAATGCTAGAGCCACTGAGGCAGTTCTCTTGAATTGGGTCAAATGTTAGAACTGCATATATATCACATTTTTCTTGTAGTGGAATTATAAGCTACATAAAATTTGAATAAAAAAGGTTTTTTGGATAATTATCAATTTGTTTATGCAGGCAAAAGCCAAAGTAGCTTTACAAGTTACAGGCACGCAACAGCATGTTTACAAAGAAACATGAAACAAAAAAACAAAATCAAATGATATCAGGAATAAAATGATACAAGGAATAGCTAGATTTCAACTATGACAAAGCCTTCTATGAATGAAATCAGGAGACACACCACCTAAAGCCATGCAGCTTGCACCTAATAGAATCACCAATCTTCAAGAATACATCATTTTGGGACTGCTGAATCCTAATAAAAAGCCTCAAGTTCCTTTCTATCCATATATGATAACAGAAAGAAGTCCAGGCTATTTTAAGGATCTTAATGAGTAAAGATTTGCCTTTAAGACCTTTAATAGCCCATTGCAATTCATATTCCTAATCCATGACTGATCTAGAGAACCCACAAGTGGATATAATCTGCTGCCAGACATGTTTAGAAAAAGGACTAGAAAAAATCAAATGATTTCTACTCTCATAATTTTGGCCACAGAGCAAACACTCACTAGTAACCCCCTCACTCCCCATTGTATTAATCTATCCCTGACATGAAAAGGAAACCAGATGAGTTTTTGCCAATCCTGCTTTCCTTGCTTATGTCTCAAATTCTCATAAAACAAAGCAGCCTTGTATTTATCACCAAGAAAACACCATGAACTATTTTGCAACACATATTGCTGCACAATAATCCTCAACCCAAGAATTTTCCTGAAATTCCAACTATAACATTGGAGGATAAGAATATCGATGATGTTTCTGCCCATTAAAATGTAAGCTTTGACCTAGGAGACACAGATAGAACCAGCTTGGGTATATAACAACCACAAATTCTTAATAATACAAGTCTTGTTCCAAAACAGAAGGTCTTTGAAGCCAAGCCCCCTTTCAGATTTAGGATGACAGACCTGGTCCCAACTTACTTTGGCACCTCTGTTATCTCCTGCACAACCCTTCCACATATAACTTGCACAAAGTTGATTCACTTTGTTGATTATGGATTGTGGCAAAATACAATGGATGCACCAGTAGTTTTGCATGCTAAAAATTACTGAATGATGAGTTGACATCTGCTAACATAAGAAAGATGTCTAGATGTCCATGAGTCAATTCTTTGAGTAATCTTTTCAATGAGAGGTGCACAATCTTAAGCATTTAAGCTTTTGGAGACTAAAGGAGATGCCCAAGTAGTGAATTGGTGGCTTGCCAATTTCGAAACCTGTTTCTGCTGCCATCTCATCAATAGCCTCAGCAGAGATTCCAATTATAAAAATCTCAATTTTAGAGCAATTGAGCTACAAACCAGAGAATTGATAAAACAATTGCAATATATTTTTATCTCCAAGATTAAGTCTAAATGCCCTTTAGTGAAAATGAGAAGATCATCTACAAAGCTCAAATGATTCAAGTTTACTTTCTTGCACTTAGGATGAAAGGCAAAAACTCCATATTCAACTCCAAGATTTAAAAGATATGAGAGAACATTCATGGCTAGCACAAAAACATATGGTGACAGGGGATCACCTTGTCTAACTCCACGGGGGCCTAGGAAATAACCTTCAAGGCCACCATTCAAAGAGACAGAAAACATATGAGAGGTAATGTAGACACTAATCCAATTGATGAACTTTTCAGGAAAATGCAGAGCACGTAGGACTGTGATAATGAAATTCCAATCAAGTCTATTGAATAAAAAAGGTTTATATGCGTTGTGAATTGCTGTTTTTCCATAGGAAATGTGCATGGGAAGGAAAATGCACTGAAAGCAATTTTACAATTTGTTCACTAAAATTCTAAATTTATGCTAACATGAAATACACCACCCAAAGAACTTCACCCAAGCCACTTTCAAACAAAATGTATATACCACCACCAAACCACACAGAACCTTCCAAAGTTGGGTTTACGGAAGAGGTTTCTTGTGAATGTTTTATCACAAGCAACAACCTCCCCGAACGCAAAGGAAATCAAAAACATGTAACTCCCACACGTCCAAGAGTTGTTTAAGGAAGGGAAAAAGTCAAATACATGGCATTTTGGTGGTCAATAGACTTGTAGTTGTTGTTGTTGCACAATCAAAACAGAGTAAATGCCACCAAAATCTGTGGAAGAAACCATATCTCCAATGATCCCAATCTCTGGAAATTCACACCACTCTTCGAGACCAAAAGTCCGAGGATCTTCCATGTTGTACCGTCTCCCGACAATGAGAAGCTGGTAGTCATTAGCAACATTTCGAAGATACGATGATGATTTAGGCCCATCATTAACTTGTTGTTCAATGTATCTTATGTATCTACTTTCCCTCATTATCTTCAGCATCTCTTCATCAAGCATCCCATCAGAGTCTCTTGTCCCCAAATCATTTGCAGCTTTGAGGTGAATTATAGTTAAACCAACCCTTTGCCTTAACAAAATGCGTTTGGCAAGCGCCAGTGCCTCTCTATCATCCTTACCGCCTAAGAAAATCACAGCAATGCCAGATGGCAAATTGTTCGATGAATTAAATGTAGCTATAGATTTTCGATGCCCTTCGACAAGGATTCCTACAGAACAAGGCGCCCTATTGAGAATGTTGCAATTCAAGTTTCTTATTGCTTGGTCTTCTGATTCAATGCTTCCATCAACATTCCATGTGCGGTGAAATGGAAGTATTATAAAGGATGAGAGCTTATCCATGGCAAGATTGCATATATCTTCGTACATCAGATTTGGCGGTGACACTGCAGTGAACACATTTAGTGTTTAGTGTTACAGCTTCCGAATTGTCTCGCATGAACTTATTGAAAGCGAGGACAATGTTATCGGAGTAAGATTCACTAGAAAGGGTTTCGTTATGGTTTTTATGATCAATGAAAAGTGGTGTGGCTTGCCCGCTAAGCTTAACCATGTGTAGGACATTAAGAGCAAGGGGGGTTTCTTTGGTTGGAGATGAGATGTTCAAGATGTTGATTATGGAATTGACATTGCCCGGTACGTGAATGCAACCAATCATTCGTAATTCCTCATTGAGCTTGGAATGATAGATGCTTCTCTCCTCGTAGCCTATGTACTTCTTTGCAGGATCATAGAGTATTTTAACAAACAATGGTACAATGCTTGCTAACAAAACTATGATTATTGACATGATCGCGAACAAATCCCCGGATATAATCTGCATTTGGTTCAATGAATTAATCAAACAATTGAAGTTTTAGTTTTAGACACCAATATTAAAGCATATATATGAATTCTTTTTTGAAAGGCAAAAGATAGTTATTATTAATCAGAGAAAGCAATATAGCAAAACAGAGACAAATCCAGCCAACATATATACGAAAAATTAGGGGAGACTAAATATATATACGTACCCCATTGTCAAACAAGAGGGAGTAGGTACCCATCTCAACAATGCCTTTGGTAATCATTATGAAAGCAAGTGCAAAAGAATCCCTTGTGGGCATCTTCCACAATAATGGTAGCCCCAAAGACACTAAAAATTTGACAATGAGAGTTACAAGAGCAGCAATTACTTGCGTTTTGGCATACTCGTTACTCCTCAAAAGGTGAAGCATTTCGATCCTCATTCCACATGTTGAAGCAAACAAAGGCAAAAACAACCCTGAAACTAAAGGGTCCAATTTTTCGACCAAAGTAGATCCCAGTGGAGGTCCATCGGGGACAGCCAAACCCAAAATAAATGAACCCATGACAATGAACACACGAAAGATGCTAGTAATTGCAGGTGTCAACATGAACACCAAAATAACGGCAATGACAAAAACATCATTAATTTGGCCACCTTGAGGCGTTCTTCTTACCATCCATTTCATCCCTGGTCGGAACACCAAAAACACTATGACCACAAAGGCTATGGTGAGCCCAATTTCCTCCACAACTGATAATATCGCACCTTTGTCTGCAACTTTCCTCAACCATTGCCCAATAATCACAAGAAGTTGTGACAACAAGTCACTCACAAGTGCTGCTGATAGTCCTAGCCTGCTAAGTTCCGAATTTAAGATTTTTAGCTCGCTGAGAAGGCCATGTATGACTGGGAATGAAGTCCCTCAGTATGTTACTAAAAGGAAGAAATTTTTGTTTCGAATCAAATCTTTGTCTGGGCTAAGCTTCAAATCTGTTATCAAACAAAATCCCATAGGCACTAGCACAGTTAGGAGACCGATGCATATAGCCTTTCTTCCAACCTTATATGCCAAGCCCATGTCCATTTTCACCCCATTCAAAAATAAAAAGAATACATAGCCAAACGATGCAATTGTTCCAAGAGTTTTAACACTTTCATTTGACATTGTTATCAATGAACTGTTGTGATTCTTAAAAACCATAGGACCCAATATTATCCCTGCCTGCATAATTAACAAAATGTTGACAACCCTTTTATCAGAATCAATTTCCCACTACAAAACCAATTAATGGAACACAAATTTAAGAAAAAAATTATGCACATACCAGAATTTGCGAGAAAAAGATTGGCAGTCCAAGATATTTGAGTAGCATATGAATCATATGAGTGAGAAAAAATGTGACAACCATCTGCAAATGAAGCCTTGGCCCTGAATATTCTAAAAAGTTATCATACTTAACTTGCTGCAACAAGAAAGCAAACAAGCCTGGAGAGCCAACTTTGGGTGGAAAATTAATGCAGACATTTTGTGCTTTCACCATTTCTTCAATATTTTCGGTGGTAGACGCGTTCATTATTTCACCAT
>AWWV01015316.1:0-41179 GCA_001974805.1 Corchorus capsularis | reverse complement strand
TTTTTCTGTTTAATTTACCTGTTCTTGGTTTCTAAATCAGGTGGACGATAGTATTTTTATCTGCGACAGTTTTGTTTTGAACTTCCTATCAATAATATAACCGAGATTTATCTTATCAGTTGGACAATTAAAAAATGATGGCTTATGTACTATTATAATCTATATATAGCCAGTATATTGTTGATATCCAACAGAATTAAGGTCCTATTTATAACCTCATTTCCTCCAACTAATTACTTATATATCATCCTTTGATATATGATATATGAAATATAAAATTATAACTGCCCCTGCCTTTTCCATTTGAACAAAAAAATAAAATAAAACAAAATTATAACTGCGCCCTATGGACTAGTTAACAATTTAATAACCTTATTGCTCTTCAAAAACAAATCACACTTAACATAACTTTGGTAAACATGAAAAATGCTGTGAAAAAAAAGAGTAAAGTAGAGGATATAAAAATGACAAGTTTATTTTCATGGACTCTTAAGCATATATTATTTTTATTATATACTTATTTGATTTTAATTATTTTAATATATGATTTATAAAGATTTTATTATATATATTTGTTATGTTATATATTACAAATTAATATGTGGTTTATTATTTATATTTACTTATTTTATTTCTTATGATTTATGTATTATTAACACACGCGCAACGCATTTACAATATCCAGTATATCATAATAAGGTGTATAGTTATAGTTGACTTACCATATAATCATAGTCTAGTTAATATGCCCTTGCTACAGTATTGGGTATCCCTATTATTAAATTTGTATATACTTTGGAAAATATTTTTTTGAAGGTTAAAGTGGAGGCGTTTTATTAATTCATCGAGGGTCAGGATTACAAATAGAAGAAGGTAGATAAACCACTCATACCTTTTGCTCACCCATGCCACTGATAAGGCTAATGTAATTGATAAAGTCTAACCTTAGCAATGACTCTCTTACTTGCAATCCATTATGCAGGCTAAACCTTAGTGCCATACTTCTTGTAAATTAAACCTCTCATAAACTCTTGTAGTTATACCTTAATACCTTATACATTATCAATACAATTAACCTTTCCTCCCTACCCGGCTACACCCACATTCCAATTTAGCAATTCGCCTCCAAGATTAAATAATGAAGCCAAGCCATTGATACCATGAATCAAATAGGCTCTCCCTTCTTAATTTTTGCAATAGCCGGCCGCCATGGACTCTGACTCAATCTTTACACTCGTAGCCATGTTCCCATGCAATCTCAAGTTAAAAAAAATATCGCCATAGCTTCAGCTTGAAGCACATCATCCACCCCTTCATTGGCACTTACCCACCAATGATCATCTCGCCAGCGGCATTTCTAATTACTAATTAAAAAAAATAAGTGAGAAAAAAATGTAACAAAATCAAAACAATAAGCGAGGTAATGTACATGTCCTTTATTTTGTTCGTACTTAAGATTTTTTTTTTGCAAGAATTCGTACTTGAGATTATTAAGATATGTTAACATGCTAAAGAGATTTTTGATAATTGGTATGTGTTCACCTAAACACCTACAGTGAGTATAATTTTGATTACGGTTTTTGGCTTCGTGTGGAAAAAGATTATAAAGTTCATTAATTTGCATAAGAGATTAGGTAATTGGATATTTTTCACATGGTATGTATGAAGATGTTTAAATTATAGTTTATGCTACTAAAATAAATATGGTTTTATGTCAAAACCTCATCTCGATGAATTAGTTCCTAATCATTTTAGTTAGATGGGGAATATGCAAGTTCTATCATTTGTATAATGTGGAGCTTAGTTTGAATGGAACCCGTATATCAACCCTCAACTAAAAGTCCTTATCTAGTTTATTTGTTCGGGATTAAGGCATATTGCACTTAGGTATAAGTTTGAGGGGTGGGATGAGATAAGGGTAGATTAGGAAGTTGAGAAAAAAAAATTGTTACATTTAAAGTAGTTATATATTCTTTGTGGCCAAAAATAGAGGTACTGTTATATTTATCCTACAAGGTGATAGGGACAGGGACATAGGGTTAATCTTTATTATGGTAAGAAGTTGGAATCAACAGAAACTTGATACAGCGCAAACCGGTTGACCGTGTAACAATATGAACAACTAAAACTGAAGAAAACAAGAAAACTTTATATATATGACTAATGGTTCCATTCTCTTCGTTCAATTCAAATTCAATCTCATTCTCTTTTGCTTTTCCAACTCCCTTGAATATAACTGGGTAGCCTCAAGGAAAAACGATGGCACCTAGTAATGATTCATTCGTGGATATGACTGGAATAGAAGGAAAGGTGAGAAAGGAGCATATATGTATTATATTTCCTTCCAAAGTTAGCTCTCCAGGCTTGGCTGGTCTTTATTCCAACAACATTAAACTTGATGCATTCATAGACTATTCTGGGCCGAGACTTTATTTGCAAATGGTTGCCTCCTTTGTTCTCACTCAATCAATTCATACCATGGCTCTCAAACACCTTGGATTTCCCATGTTAATCTCACAGGTTCTTGTAAGTTTGCATAATAAAACTTCTAATTCCCATGATTTCTTTTCTTTAATGGGTTTTCATTTTCCATAATATATCTACATAGTTTTGATCATGACCCAATGCTAAATTGATGAAAGGTTAATTTTTTATTTATGCAGGCAGGGGTAATATTGGGGCCTATGCTTTTCCATGATCATAATTCATTGATAACAATGTCAGAATCAAGTGTTGAAGTTCTTGGAACAATTGGATCTCTGGGTTTTGTATTCTATTTATTCTTGAGTGGGGTGAAAATGGACACAAGCATGACTAGAAAAGCTGGATGGAAGGCCATATCAATTGGTTCCCTTACAGTGTTGGTGCCATTTGTTTTTTGTTTGATTACAGATGTCATACTCAACGGGGGGCATAGAGACATGATTAAGAACAAAAATTTCTTCCTTGCAATGACATATTCGACGACTTCATTCCCAGTCATACATAGCCTTCTCAACGACCTCAAAATCTTAAACTCCGAACTTGGCAGGCTAGGACTTGCGGCAGCTCTTGTAAGCGACTTGCTCTCAATGGCTATACTCAACATTGGCAAATATTTTAAGACCTATGTGGACAAAGAAATTGATGATGTTCTCAGAGAAATAGGACTCAACGTAGCCTTCGTCCTCATAGTCTTTTACGTGTTGCGACCTGCCATGAATTGGATGGTGAGACGAACCCCCGATGGTGGCAAGATTAAAGATGTCTTCGTCTATGCCGTCATTTTCATGCTCATGATTATACCAATGGTGACCGGAATGACCCATCTCTTCATTCTCGTTGGCCCATTTATGCTTGGTTTAGCCGTCCCCGATGGTCCTCCTTTGGGATCTGCTTTGGTCGAAAAGTTGGAGCCTTTTGTTTCGGGTTTACTTTTGCCTTTCTTTGCTTCAGCATGTGGAATGAGGTTCAACGTGGATGATATCATAAATATTAGCCCTTATGCCAAAAGTCAATCCATTGCTGCTGTCGTAACGCTATTTGTCAAATTTTTTGTCTCCTTGGCGTTGCCCTTGTTATGCAAAATGCCAACATCGGATTCGTTGGCACTTGCTTTAATAATGACTGCTAAAGGCCTCTTTGAAATCGGTTCCTACAGCATTTTGTTTGATGTTGGGGTAAGTGTAATGTTTTTTTGCATATGCAATATTACAAGTTGAATGGTATAATATATATATATATATATATATACCTTATTTCTTTGTTCCCCACTCGATATCCAGAGGTTTGCATTGATTAATCCGGATTAGACCCGCGGCGTCGCGCACCTGTGTTTGGTGGGTGGGTTTTATATGAGTATATATCTAATTGGTGTTTTGATTCATTTAACAAAATGCAGATGATATCCGCGGACATATTCAGCACCAATTTTGTTATCATTGTCTTGTTAGCAAGCGTTACTCCATTGCTTGTGAATAAATTCTACGATCCTTCGAGAAAGTACATTGGTTACCAAAAACGGAGCATCTTGCATGCCAAAGTCAATGAGAATTTGAAAATCATGGGTTGCATTCACGTTCCTGGCAATGTCAATTCCATGATCAACCTATTGGATTCCTCATGTCTGACGAAGGAAACTCCAATTACTCTTGATGTCCTTCACCTTGTTAAGCTCACGGGAAGAGCCACACCACTTCTTATTACACATTCAAAGAACAGCAAAACCATGCCTACCAAATCTTACTCCGAGAATGTTATCCTTGCTTTTAACCAGTTTGAACGAGACAATTGGGGAGCGTTATTCGTCAACGTTTTCATCGCAATCTCTCCATCAAATTTGATGTACGAGGATGTCTGCAATCTCGCCATGAAACAGCTCACATCCTTTATAATACTCCCATTTCACCGAAGATGGTACATTGATGGAAGCATTGAATCAGAAGATGTTTCCATAAGGAACTTGAATCGAAAAATGCTTGAAAGGGCACCATGTTCAGTCGGGATCCTTGTTGAAGGCCGACAAACCACAAAATGTTCCAATTCCAATTCGATCGAGATATCATCATCGTTACCTTCATTAGACAAAATCGCTGTGATCTTCCTAGGGGGCAAGGATGATAGAGAGGCATTGGCATTAGCTAAACGTATGTCGCAAGACCAGGAGGTTAACATAACTGTAATTCATCTTAAAATTGAAAATGACTATGCCGCCACCCTAGTCGACTCTGAAAAAATGATTGACGACGAGACGTTAAGGTTTATGAAGCAAACTACATACGTAACATATATTGAGCATTATGTTAATGAAGGGACTGAAACTTCGGATTATCTAAAATCCATTGTGGATAAGTTCCAACTTATCATTGTTGGGAGACGATACAAGAAGGAAGATAATCGGACTTTGGGTCTCGAGCAATGGACTGAATTTCAAGAGATTGGGGTTCTTGGAGACCTGCTTGCTTCTTCGGATTTTTCTGCTAATTTCTCTCTGCTGATCGTGCAACAACAACTAAGGATTTATAAATAAGTCCCCATATATATCTATATGCAAATGTCAGGAAGAATGCTCTTTTCTTGAATATTCCAAATTAGGAAAATTGACATTTTAATAATGAAGAAAATAGTTGTACCATCACTTTCTTTTTTCTTTGCAGCCTTTGTAATATCTTTAGTCAATTGTTATTTTAATAAAATTAAATTGTTAAATTACATTGTTGTCCTTAAAATTGGAGCCATGCAATTGCCTCCTTCAATTTACTAGTATTTTCATAAAATCTTAAATCTCTTCTAAAAAAAAGTATTTTCATAAAATCAAATTTAAATGTGTCATTGTTTATACCTCAATTTACAAATGAGGGTAAATTGGTCTTTGCATAAATATTTTCAAGATGTGTGGTTAGGATTTGACCTCAAATCCTAATAGAATTCAGTTACTGCACCATCCTATTTCTATTTGAATTAGGAAAATCTTGTGTTTTATTAATTTATGCCGAAAATTACTAAATAATAATAATTGGAAAATTATACCATACACTGTCAGTAGAATTTAGCAGACGACACATGTGGGGTCTAAAGGTTGACATGTTTCCTTTACGGGATAGTTTTGAATTTTAAAAACAAAATTAATTTAGAAAATGGGTATGTGTCATCTCCCCAGTCCGCTTGTGGAGTTCAAAATTTACACCATCAGCATATCAAATAATTAGCCATAATAATTATTATTAATAAATATGTGCCACACCTTATGGTGATGTCAGCAAGTGCATCAGAAATTAAGAAACAAGGAGTTTGATGACACGTCACCTTGTAATTAAATAAGGAGACGTCTCATGGGTTGAAATTAACATGCACAAGCCGCCTCATGTAGCCTAGGCGGAGCCTCCCTGCTTTCAGGAGTTTTCTCCTTATCTTTTGAATTTAAGGAGTCGGCGAGTTAATATTTGTTGGCAATCAATTTATCCATCTACGTAAGAGAGGCATGAGATTTTAAGGATCACATATCCTGTATATATTCACCTCAGCATAGTGGAGAAATCGCCCAGCCAGTTGTGTTGTCCTGGGGTGTAGAATGACAACTTTTACATTTTGTTCAATTAAGAACAAAGTGTCGAAATTGGTGAAATTGACTAAGGAGGAGTGGCGCGATTTCACATGAAGAACACCATGATGACCCTTGAACTATACCAACAATTCTGGTGAAATTTTAACTCAATTTGACACAGTTGGAAAAACTTTGTCGCGATTTTCAATTAAGGACAGGTTATCGTTTTAAGGTGATTTGAACCTGGATTTTGTGCCAAGTGAGTTGGAATACTTTTTATACATGATTTTATGGCTAAGTGTTAAATTTGAGCCATTTCATGTTTCGGACATAACTTTTGCGAGTTATTCAATTAAGGGCAAGTGGCTTTTCCACCCCTGTTTTGGCCATTTTAGAAATTGAATGATATTTTATGAATTCATGAGATTAATATTATTAAGTATGGTGGATTTCGTGGCTTAGGTGTTAAGAGTCCATATTTGGACATTCAGAAGTCATCTCCTGGCTAAATTAGTTGTTTCAAGCTCGTGAGAGGCAGCTGGACACGTTGAATTGCGCAAAGGTGAAGAGGAATTCGAAAGTTCCATGTTGACAAGGACTCTATGAGGTTTCAATAGGTGTGCAGCATCTATAGGCTAGTTCAGAGGTCATGGTAGTTTCCTGACAATTTCTTGAAGATCGAAGTAGTTGAATCTGAGTCGAAAACCGCCAGGCCCATCAAGCTCCAAGGCCCATTCTGACCCCTATATAAAGGGTCCACCCCTAATGCTTCAAACACGCTTCAACACGCTACAAAGTTTCTTCGTGCAAAAATTCAAGCTCCGTGCTTTTCTCTTAATTTTCTCTGCAGAAACTCTGCGAAATCTTCGCAATTTCATATTGTTCATCACGAGTTCATCTCATTCTTCAATATTTCTCTCTTTCAATCTTGTCTCCGAACGTTAAAACACTTGTTACTCGTTTATCTTTCAGAAATAACAATCAACTTGTTATTTTCTTCTTTTTTCATCAAGAACAACCTTTGAAACTCTGCGAAATCTCCGCGATTTGATATTGTTCGTCAGGAGTTCATCTCATTCTTCAACATTTCTCTCTTTCAATCTTGTCTCCGAACGTTAAAACACTTGTTAGTCATTTATCTTTCAGAAATAACAACCAACTTGTTATTTTCTTCTCTTTTCATCAAGAACAACCTTTGAAACACTTTATTTTTAAGAATCTTATCTGGGATCGATGATTTAAATGCTATGGTGTGACTTTGATCCAGTCTCCACAATTTAGTCGTTCTGATCTTTAATCTGCTGCAACGCGCACCAGCTTTACGTTTATGCATTCTTTGTCAAAATCAACAAATTGACTAGCACGCCTTACGTTGTCATTTATTTTTTATTCGCAAAAACTCTCAAAGAGATTTTTAGCGCAACATCGCTTTTTGGCACGCCCAGTGGGTGATTAAGCCAAAATTAACTCTATTCTTATGATCATTTTCCTATAATTTTTGGTATTTTTATGTGTGATTATGCCCTATTTTACAAGTATTTGTGTTTTTAGGTCTTGAAGAGAAGAAAAGTGGGAACTTGTTGTTTTTCACTATTTTTGGAGGTATTTTGATGACTTTTTACACAAATATGGACTTAGCATTTTTGAGTGAAGAATTGGAAATTCGAAGTTCGTGATTGAAGACCTTTTGGAGTCAATGAAGATCATTAAAAGAGGATTACACAGTGGATTGGGCTGCCCTATGCCGCACAAGCCATGCAAACATCCAAATCCCGCAACCCTATTCCTAGTTGGATTAGGATTCTTTGCAGTTTCTGTAAAACGACCATAACTTTTGACTCAGATCTCCAAATGATGCGTTTCAAAGTGCGTTGGAAAGAGAACTCCGAGATCTACAACTTTTGCTGTTTAATTTGCTCGAAGCCCAGTTCTGCCATCTTTGATGCCGAAAATACCCTTGAAGTTTCTGCAAAATTCCAATCTTTGCCCAAGTCCGATTTTTACTCTAAGAAGACCTTTAAAACCACTTAGAGACCAAGTTAGGAGTCTAAACCGACCTAGGGGCTGTTTAATTCAATTCCTAAGTCTACTAGGAGTCTTATTAGTCCATTATAAATACCTACCTTATGTTAACCCTAGAGAACACAATTTTATAATTCCTAGATACAATTCTTTTCTTCTAGTTTTTAGTTTTCTCTCTAGTTTTAGAAGAGGGTGTCGACACCCTCTCCAAAAGAGAGGTGTCGACAACCATAGGTGCCGCCCAAGAGGATTTTCATCTTATGTTTGTTAGTTTTCTCAAGCCTCTCATGGATTCTTCCAAATCCATGAGTAGCTAATTCTTTGATACTTCTTTTATTTTGGTGAATTCAATCAATTAATTATGGTAAGATTTGTATGCTTATAATTTGATATTTGTTCTTGGTTAAATATGTTTATTAATCTCTATTTTATTCCATGATCTTGATCATTATTGATTTATGTGGCCACTATTGATAAAATTTGATAGATCTATAGTTAAATAAAGCTAAGAGCTAATAACTTAAGTTTGATTGTTTGATAACAAATTGGATAGCTTGAACAACATCCAATGGGATTAATAAATCTTATTTATTCTTCACGGTAATAATCTTGAATTAAATAGGTTTGGTTATACTTGTTATGCATGTTCTTAATGCTTTGTTCTTAACGATTAATAAATCTTAGTTTGCAATTAATTGTTTTGAATAAAACAATTAATTGGCGTAAATAATTTAAGCCGTAAATAAGTAATTTTATGTAATATACATGTTAGACATTTCTCTAGACTAATTGTTTAATTGAGAGTTATTAGGGTAAGTTTGTTGATGTTTTACATGATGCTTAAATCTTTTGATTGAAGGTATCATTGGCGTTTAACTGATCTTTCTTGCTTTGATAATTAGAATATTGAATTTGTCTTTTAAATCAAGGATCCATAGTTTTATTGATTGATTTCTACCATTGGAGAAGAAGTATGCTTTTAATTATTGTTTTCTTAAGTGATTTTTTATAACTTTAGTTTAATTTAGTTTGGTTTAATTTTGTTTTATTGTTTTCTTTATAATTGGTATTTTTCAATCCCCTCTGCTTTTAAGCGATCTTAGAAAGGTTTTATCTTTGATATCTGCTTCACCATTCTCTGTAGGATTCGACCCCTACTTTTCCTAACTACTTAGTAAGGATTTGTGGGGATTATCTTGTGATTTGCTGACGATTGATCAGTGGGACACAACAGGATTTGTCTTCTCATCTCAGCGTTTCAAAGGTTTATTTTCCAAGTTGGTGATCCCCGACTTTGCTTTCAACTCCGCAGCACGGACCAACGGCCTATTAGAGCAATAGCTTCGCAGTGACCCGTTCAAACCATTTTCGTGGGCGTTTAGGCTTGACTAAGTGGAAACCATAAAGCTCTCCAATCTTAGATATACATTATCTTTCGATCCTTGTGGCTCTCTTCCGAGAAGTGTCATGTCAAAAAGATGAAGAATTAAAATAAAGGATAAGGGAATTCCCTTCGTCTACCTCACTTCGGCCCACACCAACATTTCCCTTCGGTGTTCCGAGGTGGGACACAACAACTTGTCTTCTCATCAGGGTGATTTGAAGGTTTATTTTCTTTACAATTTCATTTGTTTACTTTTACTGCTTTAACTACGCAACTATGCCACCAAAAGATGAAGATGGCGGTTGTTGAAGCAAGGATGAGGCCGACCCTCCCTTGAAGCAAACAGTTGTTGATCTAGATATGTGGTGTGCTGTTGAAGCTATTACACAGACTCTTGAAAAACTGGATATTTGTTCACTATACATCATGGGATCAATGAGATTGTCTAACCTTATTGAAATCTATATATAGGCCGAGAGGATTAGATGTAGATAAGTTTGGTTATATTTATTTATGCATGTGAGATTGAATATTCTTAATGCTTTATTCTTGATGAATGTGAGGCCCATAAAGTAAGGAGGATTCTTGAATAATAGGGTTAATCTCTAGACCCAGAAAGTTGAGGTTAACTATTTAGCATGTTAGGAATTGAAGTACGCTTTGAAACCTATACCAATATATTTAATTAGGGTTGTTGAATGAAGTATGATGATGTTTTATGTCTATTGATAATTGATGCCTAAGTCATAGGATAGATTTCATTAGGGTGATATTGATGATTACCTAGTTTAACAATATTAATATCAAATTCATGTTTTGTGTATATGATCCATATCTCTTAATTAATTGATTTATCATTAGAAGGAAGTATGCTTTTTAATTGATTGTTTTCTAAATTATTTTCTAGTTTTCATTTGTTTTAAGTAATTGCTCTTTATTTAGTTTATTTAATTGCTTTTCAATAGTTATTTTAAATCACCAATTTCTTTTGCTTTTGATTCATCTTAAGTGTTTTGTTTCAATCGTCGTTTCACCCTTCTCTATGGGATTCGGCCCCTACTTGCCCTAGCCAGTTAGTTAGATTTCGTGGGGATTTCTCTTGTGTTTCATTGACGACCGATCAAGTCTCCATGGCTGACTTATCACGTCTCTATTGGAAGAAAGGAGAGTTGGCTGAAGACTACTTGGCTCGTTTCAAGAAGATAAGAAACTCATGCCATACAGCACTCCCCGAGGAAGAGTTTATGCGTCAACACACAATGGACTTGATGATTGTGTCGTCAACGAGTCACAAAATAAAAACCTACCAAACTCTCTCTAACTGGTAAATAGGGCAAGTCAGGGTCGATCCCACAAGGAAGAAACGAGTCTTTATCAGCTAATTCAAAACAACTAAGAGAAACAAATGGATTAGTAGCATAATTCTTAAGAAAGCAATTGAATTGTCACGGATTCAATTAATAAGAAAAACAATAATTAAAAGGCAATATTTCCCCACTTATTTCCACTTAAGCATAGAATAATTAGAAAGACTATGGATCATAGATCAAAGCATCAATCAATAAATAAAGATAAGTCTTTGGTAGAGAAACATATTTCTAAAGATTCATCTATTCTCAATTTATATCAAAGATAATTAAACTGGTACTAAAGATTCCCAAGATAATCCTTTTATCAATTATCAAATTCAATACTAAAGATTCTTGAATCATGCAATTAACAAAGCATAGGGATCACTAAATAAACCAAACATATGATCGAAATTACTAAAGATTCACTTAGAACATAAGATCAATAATAAACCCAATTCAATAAATTAGCTACTAAAGATTCACTAACATAATCGAATTATGCTACTAACAATTAGATTCAATTGCTAAAGTTTCAATCAATAAATAAAGATAAGTCTTTGGAAGAGAAACATATTTCTAAAGATTCATATATTCTCAATTTATATCAAAGATAATTAAATTGGTACTAAAGATTCCCAAGATAATCCTTTTATCAATTATCAAATTCAATACTAAAGATTCTTGAATAATGCAATTAACAAAGCATAGAGATCACTAAATAAACCAAACATATGATCGAAATTACTAAAGATTCACTTAGAACATAAGATCAATAATAAACCCAATTCAATAAATTAGCTACTAAAGATTCACTAACATAATCGAATTATGCTACTAACAATTAGATTCAATTGCTAAAGTTTCACCAAATCTAATCTAGCAGAGATCAAATAATCAACTTAATCAGTCTCCGGATTCCAATTAAAATCAATTAATCAAACTAACAACAAATTCAGGGTTATTATGAAAACTCATCTTATTGAATCCTTGAAAACAATTTATTCAATCATACACCACATAGATAAGACTTATCAAGCATGCATAATCTAAATAAATCATCATCAAATCAACAATAGACTGATAAAGAAATTAAGAACAAGATCTCACCATGGATCAAATAATTATTCCCTAACTTAAGGGTTCAAAGGGGAAAAGTATAAAAAAGACTATTCATTCATAATTGAGAACACACTAGTCGACATAATAAAGAGAAGTTGTCAACTAGGGTTCCTCCTAGGGTGCGACGAATACAAGAGAGAAAGCTCTCAAAAATCTTAGAATTACATCTGAATAAAATTATGATGAATTGTCATGATTTTCCAACACCTAGGTTGGTTTACAAGGACTGGGGATTAATCTGCACTGTTGGATATTTTCCAATCAATGGCTAGGATTAAATCTGTCTCCATATCCTTTTCTAAGTAGGAATTGCACTACTTAATCTCCAAGTAAAACTCTGATCGGCTAACAGGGAATATTCCAAACCAATAGGAAGCTTCTACATCATCTCATCTTGTTTGATTCACCTTCTAATTAATGTCCAAGTCGGCATAAAATTCCAAAGTTAGATAGGAATGTAGTCCATTCTGTCCAGATTACTTCAAGGGCATTTTCATTATTTTTCGCGACAGGATTGGGTTCGACGTCAAAAGAAAAGTTGTAGAGCTCAGAAGTAGCTTTCCAAAGGTACCTCATCTGCATTTTTTTGAACTCTGGAACAAAAGATATGAATTTTCTTCCAAAATGTTGCATATCAAATCCTAGTCAACATAGAACTTTGAATTATGACATCATCAGGATTATTTGAATTACTGCATCATAATTACTAATTGGTCTTCAATAATGCAGATTCGTGCCTAGAGATATCAAAATTGGATCTCCATAATTTCGGAATTAGCTTTGGGCTTCATGGGCTCACAAAGGGCCTACTAGTCTAATAATGACCAAAATCAGTAGTTTCTCCAAATGATCTAAAATTGCTCCAAATCTTCATATCTGTAAATAATGGCTTAAATTGGTCCTGAAATAGCAAATATGAGAAATATGGGGTTAAATATGCACATGCGACTACCAAAACAAGGCAAAATCGCATAGAAAATATATAACAAATTAGGTCTTATCACTTGACATGGAGCTTCACAAGAAATTTGAAGGAGTCGACTTCAGAGACTTTTTCGAGATGTCAACCAATGTAGCAAGATATGAAACTCTCTTGCGAGAAGACAACGAATGTAGAAGTTCATCATATGGCACTTACTACCAAAAGCCAAATTTTGAGTTTGGAATAGCTGAGTTCAAGGCTGATAGGCCTCTTGAGTGTCCATGTCTAGTGAAGGCAAGAATTGGACATCCTCAAACGCAAGAAAGGTTCGCTACTATGTACCAACGCCAAACAGAAAATAAACCATACGACAGTAGCAGAACTTATTCGTTTGATGTCTCAAAAAACGAATGAAGTTTTTGATTTTCTGTTTAACCAATAGTTGTATTGTATTCAAGAATATAGTACAGGAGAAAATAGAAAGGGGAATACTGAAGTGTTCCCTGAACCTCCCAAGAAAGACATGGGAGTCAACAAGAATCCTTTCCCAGCACCAGTTCATATGGTCGCACTTAATCTTCCAAAAGATGGCCAGTTGACCATTAAGGATGCAAGGAAAAATGAGGTAACACCAAAAGGAACAATTTATACTATGAGATCTTCTTTGTTAGCCGACTCTCAGTAAAAAGATAAGACTCATCATCGTTCTACAAAAATCAAGAAGCATGGTGACGGAACTGAGCCCAAGTCGTTTGGCTTTCATCTAGACCGGCCCTTGTCCCCAAATTGGCCGCAATGAGGCTTAAAACACCAAGAAGAAAGTTGGAGTTTTCTTCATTAGAGAGTGGTGAAGAATACTTGATGTGTCCTAATACTTTGGTAAAGAAAAAAGAAGTTTGAAGGAAGTTGGGCTTTTCGTCAAAGACTCCACTTCAAAAGGAAGAAAAAGGAAAAAGAAAACTTATTTCTGATCCAAGGAATAAGAAAGAAGCATATCTTCCATATCACTAGTCGAGCAAAAGAGAACATTAAGTTGTCTTTTAAGGTGGCACCTCATACCTCTCGCTCAACGTCATCTTTTTCCTATAAAGCACAGAAGCATTCGGAGAAGGGATATGAGCAGCAGCCACATGATGAATTTCGTTGACAGCCTCATTTAAAGAAGGCTAGGCATGAAATCAGAATGATGCCATGATGATTAAGCTTGAAGACCTTGATGCTGAAAGGTTAGAAGTCTTAGATCATCTACAAGCACAAAAGAAGAAAGTAGGAAGAAATTATAACAAGAAAGTTCGCCGAAGAAGTTTCACTGAAGGCGAATTAATATGGAAAGCTATTCTGCCACTCGGTTCTAAACAACATGGAAAGTGGTTGCCTAAATGGGAAGCACCATTTCGTGTTAAGAAAGTACTAAAGAATAATGCTTATTGACTCGAAACCAGGAATGGTAAATACCATCAAAAATTTATAAATGGACGTTACTTGAAGAAATATTACCCAATTGCATGGGAAGCAAGATCTGATCAAGTGCTTTTATTTTTATCATAATAATGCTTTACTTTGGAAGGTAAAAACAGAATTCCCAGTGTTTCAGCCATTTGTTTCGGCCATTTCTTGATAATTCGTGAGCAATGAGATGTTTTCCTTTCTGTTCTTGAAATATAGGCATTCAACAGGCCGTGAAGTTGCACTCATGATGATTATGGCTTATATGCCATATATGTTAGCTGAGGTGCAGATAATTCTTGGATCGAAATCTAACAATAGAGATGTTCAGCTTTGAACTTTTTTTGTTGACTTATAGTCTATATGGTGTCTTGTGAATAGATTAAGGTGCCACTAAGTGATGTTTTACTCAAATTTGTATATTATATTTGGCATGTAGGTTCGGCAATGGGAGTCTACTTGCAGGTGCTTTATTGCTTTGTGCAAAAAAAAAAATGGAGTTTCATATTGGTTCTTTGGTGCTTCTTGGATTTTACATTGTAATTTTTGGTACTTAAAAATCAATTTAGATTTATATTTCATGTAATGAAAATTTTGAATAAATTATGTTGATTTTATTTGAATTAATTGTTCATTTTGAAGATTTTGATATAAATTATGAATATATACACCGATACACAGATCACCGAAGGTCCCTATTGGTTTCTGAAATTATATATTAGGAAAATAATTATAAATTTCTGATAAATTTGGGATGCAATAAAAATTAATGTAGATTTTATTTTATGCATGAGTCTATAGATGCAGATGTTTCTGCGCTGCTAGAAGGTTCTCTAATTGTAGCTATGGAGCTATGAATGCAGAAAATTAGTGTAACAAAAGCTTTTTAAATTGCAGCAATACTTTTCCATACAGTAGCTAAGGTTGCTAAAGAGGAAATGCTAACCAAATGTTACATTTAAATGCCCTATTGCTGCGAATTTTATAGCACCCATAGGCCTAAAATGTTGTAGTGAGTGTCTATTTATCTTTATATTTAGTTAAATTCATGATTCAAGAATCTTTAGTATTGAATTGAGTAATTGATGAAAGGATTATCTTTATGAATCTTTAGTAGCGATTTAATTATCTTTGATATAGATTGAGATAGGATGAATCTTTAGTAGTCTGATTCTCTGCCAAAGATTTGTTTATGCTTTAATTGATTTTTTTGGTCCGTGATCCATGGTGTTTATAATTGATTTATGCTTAGGTGGGGATAAGTGGGGAAATATTACTTTTATCTTATTATTTTCTTTATCAATTGCTTTGTGACAACCTATTTTCTATAATATGATGCTTTTAATTTGTTTGCTTTTCTTAGTTGTTTTGCGACAGTTAATCAGATTCGCTTCTTCTCTATGTGATCGACCCTGACTTGTCCTATCTACTAATTAGAAAGTGTTTGATAGATTTTTATTTTTGTGGTAACTTGACGACAACTTCATCATGGGGACATGCTTTATATTATTTGTTTATCGCTCCAATTGAGTAATTATTACATGAATCACTCTCCAACTAACATTATACCAACTGAGTAATTTGTTTTATATGATTACACATTTTTTTAATTCATAAAAGTTTAGGAGCATGGTAGGTTATCGCATCTCTAAGGCTAGTGCAAACTACCAACCCCTTTGATACTTACGGATCCATTGGACTTTCACCTGTGAATTTTTCAGGCTTACAAATTGCCTACCAATAGGGACTTGTGGAGGTTCAAATCTGAGTGCTTTCCAACACAAATCCAAGTCTTTACCATTTTAGCTTACCTCTTTGACTTTTATACTATTACTAAAACCCTATCCAAAAATGTTTTAAATTTAAAGACTTATCATGTAAATCATCATATTTTTTTAATTGAGACTAATTGTGCAAAACTAATTGCTAATTTTTTTTTTTGAAAGGCAAAGATAATTTTATTAGAAATTACTAAGAAGCAAAAGAGTTACAAAAGAAAGAGTACTCTACCAGAACACAAAAACCAAACCAAGCACAAACAAGCAATAAAATAGGAGCAACAATTGTGTGCCAAGTCAATAGTTAGAATTGAGAAGCGGCAATAACCAATAGATTCCTCCTTTGGCCAGTTCGACAATTTCCTGATTGTAATAACTAATTGACACAACAATAAGGATGGAAATGACCTACCCCCATTTTTGTGCCCCACTCCATGCCATATTCACCAAATTATGTCACGTGTCCCCGATTATATCTTATTTGTTTTCAAGTTTTAACAAATAATATTAATAGAATATAATAAAATAAAAATCTCAATTAAACATCAGATTTAGCCCATGGCCAAAAAAAAATCAGGTTTAGCCCAAAATTAACAATAAATAATTATATATAAGTGTTAGTTCCAAATTTTAATACATAACTCATAGGGTTTTAGAATAAAAATATAAAATTTAATTTAACTAGGAAAACAAGAAATAACATTAAAAACTGAAAAAAGACACATGTCATTATTTGGTGGATGGAACACAAGTGGGGCATAAAAACTGGGCAGAGGATTTTATTCAAATAATATTGTCGAATTAGTTGCTGATGAGAGTTATTCATCTAATAATTTTTCTTCAAACATTTTTTGCCCTTAAATGTATGGAAGAATAGTATCTTATATTAATCATCATCCTCTCTTTGGGTTAGGATTATCTTATACACGTCTCATGGAGTAATTTTCTGGGATTACAAAAATTACTAAATTGAGTCCACAATTAAACAATTTGGAGAATTCACTTGAAAATGATGCAAGGTGTTACTAATAATACTAGAACTAGAAAATGGCCCTCCAACGGCTCTTAACATCAGCGATAAATGTGATATGGACATATGGTTAATCCTAGTTGTTATGATAAGAAAATAGAATCAACAAAAAGCTTCTTACAACGAGGCCCGGTTAACCGTGTAACGATATCAGGAACTAAAACTAAAGAAAACAACAAATCACAATAGACCCCTTATCTATATATATATAACTAATGATTCCATTCCCTTCATTCAATTCAAATTCAATCTCATTCTCAAGCTCTCTTTTGCTTTTCCAACTCCCTTCAATATAACTTCGTAGCCTCAAGGAAAAACGATGGCAAGTAGTAATGATTCATTTGTGGATATGACTGGATGCGATGGAACGATGATGCAGAAGGAACTTTGTCTTAAATTTCCTGCCAAAGTTAGCTCTACAGGCTTGGCTGTTCTTTATTGCACCAAAATTAAACTTAAGGAATTCATGAACTATTCTGGGCCAAGACTTCATTTGCAAATGGTTGCCTCCTTTGTTCTCACTCAATTAATCCATAACATGGTGCTGAAATACCTTGGATTTCCAATGTTAATCTCCCAGATTCTTGTAAGTTTTGCATAAAACCTTCTAATTCCTTGATTTCTTTTCTTTAATGGTTTTTCATATAGTTTTGATAATGAGCCAATGTAAAGAAAATGATAAAAGGTTAATTTATTAATTTATGCAGGCAGGGGTAATATTGGGGCCTATGTTTTTCCATGGTCGTACTTCATTGATATCATTGACAGAATCAAGTATTGAAGTTTTTTGGAACAATTGCATCTCTGGGTTTTGTATTCTATTTATTCTTGAGTGGGGTGAAAATGGATACAAGCATGACTAGAAAAGCTGGATGGAAGGCCATAACAATTGGTTCCCTTACAGTGTTGGTGCCATTAGTTTTTTGTTTGATTACAGATGTCATACTCAACGGGGGGCACAGAAACATGATTAAGAACAAAAATTTCTTCCTTGCAATGACATATTCGACAACTTCATTCCCAGTCATACATAGCCTTCTTAGCGACCTCAAACTCGTAAACTCCGAACTTGGCAGGCTAGGACTTGCGCGGCTCTTGTAAGCGACTTGCTCTCAATGGCTCTACTCAACATTGGCAAATATTTCAATAGCTATACGATGAATACTAATGAAAAACTTCTCAAGGAAATAGGACTCAACATAGCCTTCGTCCTCATAGTGTTTTATGTGTTGCGACCTGGCATGAATTGGATGGTGAGACGAACCCCCAACGGTGGCAAGATTAAAGATGTCTTCGTCTATGCCGTCATTTTTATGCTCATGATTATACCAACGGTGACCGAAATGACCCATCTCTTCGTTCTCGTTGGCCCATTTATGCTTGGTTTAGCCATCCCCGATGGTCCTCCTTTGGGATCTGCTCTGGTCGAAAAGTTAGAGCCTTTTGTTTCAGGTTTACTTTTGCCTTTCTTTGCTTCAGCATGTGGAATGAGGTTCAATATATATGATATCATAAATATTAGCCCCTATGCCAAAAGCCAATCCATTGCTTCTGTGGTAACGCTATTTGTCAAATTTTTGGTCTCCTTGGCGTTGCCCTTGTTATGCAAAATGCCCACATCGGATTCATTGGCACTTGCTTTAATAATGATTGCTAAAGGCCTCTTTGAAATCGGTTCCTACAGCATTTTGTTTGATGTTGGGGTAAGTGTAATGTTTTTTGGCATATGCAATATTACAAATTGAATGGTATATATATATGTTTTTGCATATATATATATATATATATATATATATATACCATATTTCTTTGTTCCCCACTCGATATCTAGAGGTTTGTTTTGATTAATCCGGATTAGACTCACATTGCGCACCTATGTTTGGCGGGTGAGTTATAGATGAGTATGTATCTAACTTATGTTTTGATTCATTTAACAAAATGCAGATGATATCTGCGGACATATTCAGCACCAATTTTGTTATCATTGTCTTGTTAGCAAGCGTTACTCCAATGCTTGTGAAGAAATTCTACGATCCTTCAAGAAAGTACATTGGGTACCAGAAAAGGAGCATTTTGCATGCCAAACTCAATGAGAATTTGAGAATCATGGGTTGCATTCATGTCCCTAGCAATGTTAATTCCATCATCAACCTATTGGATTCCTTATGTCTGACGAAGGAAAGTCCCATTACTCTCGATGTTCTTCACCTTGTTAAGCTCACGGGACGAGCCACGCCACTTCTCATTGCACATTCCAAGAACAGCAAAACCATGCCTACCAAATCTTACTCCGAGAATGTTATCCTTGCTTTTAACCAGTTTGAACGAGACAATTGGGGAGCATTATCCGTCAACATTTTCATCGCAATCTCTCCACCAAACTTGATGTATGAGGATGTCTGCAATCTTGCCATGAAACAGCTCACAACGTTTATAATACTCCCATTTCACCGCAGATGGTACATCGATGGAAGCATTGAATCAGAAGATGCTTCCATTAGGAACTTGAATTGCCAAATGCTTGAAAGGGCACCTTGTTCGCTCGGGATCCTTGTCGAAGGCCGACAAACCACAAAATGTTCCAATTCCAATAATTCGATCGAGATATCATCATCGTTAACTTCATTAGACAAAATCGTCGTGATCTTCCTAGGGGGCAAGGATGATAGAGAGGCATTGGCATTAGCCAAACGCATGTCACAAGACCAAGAGGTTAACATAACTGTAATTCATCTTAAGGATGCAAATAGCTATGGCGCCACCCTAGTCGACTCCGAAAAGATGCTTGACGACGAGACGTTAAGGTTTATGAAGCAAACGACATACATAACATACATTGAGCAATATGTTAATGAAGGGACTGAAACTTCGAATTATCTGAAATCCATTGTGGATGACTTCCAGCTTATCATTGTTGGAAGACGGTACAAGAAGGAAGATAGTCGAACTTCGGGTCTCGAGGAATGAAGTGAATTTGAAGAGATTGGGGTTCTTGGAGACTTGCTTGCTTCTTCGGATTTTTTTGCTAATTTCTCTCTGTTAATCGTGCAACAACAACTAAGGATTTATAAATAAGTCCCATATAAATCTATATGCGAATGGTCAGGAAGAATGCCCTTTTTATGAATCTTCCTAGTTGACCAAATTAGGAAAATGTCAATTTTCCGAATGACTAAAATATTTTACCATCATCTTTTTTACAACATTTGTACTGTCTTTAGTTAATTGTTATTTTTATAAAATTAAATTGTTCAATTACATTGTTGTCCTTAAAATTGGAGCCATGCAATTGCCTCCTTCAATAGACAAGTATTTTTCGTAAAATCTCTTCTAAAAAAAGTATTCTTCGTAAAATCAAATTTAAATGTGTCACATATTTCATAGATATACACATGACATCTAAAATTCCTAGTTCGAACATTTTACCTAATTAAAATGGAATTTCTAATCAGATGGCTATTCGGTTTCAACAAGTAAATATAAGAATAAGACATGTTAATTAAAATTCTTGATTTCCTTCTTTGTACATTTATTTAACTAATTTAAGACCACTTTAACGCACGGAATTTCTAATAGAATATATCATTGCAACATTGAAGTATAAGAACCAAGTACTAGTTGTTATTAAATTATATCTTAAAGTTTAGAGAATTGTTTCAAGTGTAATCTATTGGATTTAAACATTTAGCCAAAACCAATAAGAGTTGGTACAAGTGGTTATGGTTCGGATTCTTCATGCAGCGCATCTAGATTCGAATCACATTGATCGTAATTTTCCATTTAATAGATGATCTGTAAATTCCGGAAAATCCTCAGTTGAAAGTTCAATGGGTTTATAAATCTCAACCTTTGAGTCGGTGGTTTCCCTCCACTTGAAGATGGAGCAGAACTTAAACTTTTTTTCAAAAAAAAAAAAACATTTAGCCAAAAATACTTACAGAAGACAAATTACCTTAGCCCCTCCGATAGAGAACAAAGATCCTGGACATATGGTGTTTTGGGCTCTCGGCCCATTTCTTTTTTTTTTGTTACAAGGCCCATTTCCTTTTTACTTACAAATCGTGCCTATATTTTCTTGCAGATTCTTGATTCAACGATCCAGATTTTTCTATGCAGGCTTAAATGTGAACCCTCAAAGTTATCAAAAACAATCAGCAATATTAGATCATACCTTTTTTCCAAATGTATCCTTGTAGAGGATTAACAAGTATCTTGTGCATAGTCAAGTATCTTGTGCATAGTCACTATCAATATAATTTTGAGACAAAACATTGTGTTAGAGGATTAACAAATATCCTGGTAAAGTACATTTATTGAAAAATTATTATATGAATCAATACAATTAATTAGAGATGCAGATTCAAGGTGGATTTGTGGCTTTAATTTCAGAATTGGCATTCGGAATTATGGGATATCTATCATGGTCTTCTCTTATGTTGGGAAAGGAGCTTTCGCTTTGTGGAGTTAAAGACTGATTCTTTGTTTGTTATTGCGAAACTTAACTTAAGGGAGTTACTTGTGACAAAAGTTCACATCGCCTTATTGATGCTATTAATGAGCTACTTCATCGGGATTGGACTTGCAAAATGATAGCTACTCATTTTGATAACCGAATTGGGGCTACACACTTTTAGCACTCTGCCACCAGAAAATCACCTCAGTACTCACATGCCATGGGCTTAGTATGGCCAAGGATCCATGCCATGGGCTTAATATGGCCAAGGGTCATATGATGATGTAATTGATTTGCTATTTTTTCAGTATATATATATAAATTATGGTGCCTCCCGCTAAGATTGAGTCAAGTTAGAGGTCTTTCAATAATTATAATACCCTAGTAACAATGCCTAAATTATAAAACTTACTCAATAAATCATACATTTTAAAACTTTACTAGATATTAACCTTTTATATGAGTTTTTTTTTATAACAATGAGTTATATTTTGAGTTGATATAATATTATTGATTGGAATCATCATTGTTTCTTTTAGGGAATTAAAATCATGATTGTCGTTAATTCATATACCATCTACGAATATTGATTAAATAAATAGCGGAACATGCTTTACTATATTTTTTTATCACTCCAATCGAGTAATTATTACTTGAATCACATTATACCAACTCAAACGTACATAATTTTGTACAATAACATTTTTTTTTTCTTAAAAACTTTAGAACCACGGTAAGTTACCTCAGGAAAAAAAAAACAAAACAAAAGACAAACCATGGTAGGTTATTGTATCTACAAGGTCAAGGTAATCCGCCAATACTTTTTGGATTTATGTATGAAATTGGATTTTTATGTGCGAATCAGACTTACAGATTGCCCATAAGTAAAGGTTTGTGAAACTTTGAACTCAGGTGCCTTCCACGGTTCCACCACAAGTCTTTACCACTTTAGCCAGCTCTCATTGGTTTTTATATATTTGTACATTTATTACTAAAACCCTATCCGAAATATGTTTAAAATTTGAAGAGTTATCATGTAAATCATATCATATATATCATATATATATATATATATATATATTAAAACTGAGGAAGTTGGACAAAAGGAAATATAATAATCACTTTAGATTGATTGGGAAATATATTAATTACTTTTGATTGATTAATTAGTTGATTTGAATAATTTGATCAATTAAAATCAATTAGTAATAATTCTATTTAATTAATTATTAAATGAAAATTTTGATCAAATACAATCAATTAACATTAATGATATTTAGCTCTTAATTACTAATATAACCATATACCTCACTCTATAAATACTTCGTTCTTTTATGTAAATTTATCTTATTTGAGACGTCTTTTTATCTAGAAAAGCCTTTTTGAGACTTTCAATATTTGCTCGAGACAACTTTTGTATATTAAGTTGGAAGATAATTTTTTTTTGTTTATCCTTAAATATAATCTTTAGATGAGTTTCTTTAATTTTTAATTTTTATAAATTTATTTTCTTTGATTTTTCGTTTAAAAACAATTTCTTCAAACATTTTATATTGGTTGAGTTAGTATGGCAAAATTTTTGTTTATTTTTTTAGAAAAATTTTTATTTATTTAAGAACTTATAATGCTTATTGATTGTACCAAAAAAAATAATGTACAAAACACATTGTTGCCACATAATACTTTTTTTTTTTGCAGAAATAGAATAGTTAATAAGTTGTTGGATATTCATATTCTTTTTCTAAACAAATTTTGTGTAATTCTTATTTTTCACTCTTATGTTCTTAAACTATGTACTAAAGATTTTTTTTACTTTGTCAGTTTTAATTTTCTTAAAAAAAACATTTATTTATTTACTTGTTTCCAAAATTATACATCTTTGTTCTTAAAAAATCCCTAAAAAGCTTTGATATAATTCTAATTTTTTTACTTTATATATTATTCAATTATGTATTGTTATATGAACAAGTAATTTCAAATTTGTTATATATTTTCAATGACCATGGATATATTTTGAGAGGAGAACTCATTTAAACAATTGTTGTTGTTTTAACTAATTTATATAAAAGAATTTCATATATGATTTTCCATATGTTTAAAGTAACTAAATCAATTTTCTATCAATAATTATTCACTTTCCTTAAGCAGGATAATGTTATTTCTTTTTTTTTTGGTGAAAAGTATAATGTTAATTCTGAAACCTTAATTTTGGTAATCATATTCATTCGATCAATTTATTTTCCTTAAACAATATAATCTCATTTGTATAACCTTAATTTCGACAAGAAATCACAATTAATTTACATAGTTACTTACTCATTCTTTCAAACTATTAAGATGCTACATAAAATTAATTGGTCAAAATTAAATTAGTGTTAATTTACTAATTTTAGGGAAATATTAAATTTTCTACTTGATTGATTTATAATATTTTGCATCATACTTTCTAAATAATTACTTCTTCCATTCCACTTTGAATGTCCATTTTGTATTTGGCACAAAGTTTTAACAAAAGTAATATTTATGGGTCGTTTTAGATTATTTGTCATTGGATTTGATATGAAGCAATATACATCATATAAAAATTAGGTTTAAAGTGAAGTATGGGGAGGGAAATACGTTTTTCGTTTTAGAAAAGTGAACATTTTTTGAAACATTCAAAACTAATAAGATGGACATTTAATATAGAATATGGTAAGATATATTTAATTACAAAAATATGGGATGTGTCCATTGGAAAAATAGAAAATTGAATGACTTACCCATTGATAGTTTAAGTCAAATATATATTTCAAAATAACTTTTTGAATTGATATTATCGAATGTAGGAGTAGTTTTGATTATTTTTTCAGATTGATCATTATGTGCTAATCAAAACAATCTAAATTGATTTATTACCAAATTCATTAATTGGTCAATCAAAAGTTTATTTTTTTAGAATGCTCAATAATTAAATTACCAAAACTTAGTCAAAATTAATCAATATAATAATAGTAAACTATATATATAAGCAGTCAAATTAGTTATTAAATCAGTAGTCAATATCAAAATTAAATCAAATCTAATTCGGAAAAAAATCAAATATTATTAGTTTACATTAATCAAATCAAATTAATTTATTATATGTCAATTTCAACTAATTGATTAATTGATTTATCAAATAATAATTAATTAAATTAAAAAAAATGACAAAATCAAATCAATTTATAATTAATTTAAATCATAATCTGTCAAATCAATAAATTACTTCACTAATCAATTATTAATTCATAGTAATCAATTTAATATAATCTAAAAATTAAAACTGTATTTATAGATGAACTTCAATTAATTGATAATTGAGTTAATTACTAAATTACTTTCTAATTAATTTTTAATCGGGAAAAAAATCAAATATTATTAGTTTACATTAATCAAATCAAATTAATTTATTATATGTCAATTTCAACTAATTGATTAATTGATTTATCAAATAATAATTAATTAAATTAAAAAAAAGACAAAATCAAATCAATTTATAATTAATTTAAATCATAATCTGTCAAATCAATAATTACTTCACTAATCAATTATTAATTCATAGTAATCAATTTAATATAATCTAAAAATTAAAACTGTATTTATAGATGAACTTCAATTAATTGATAATTGAGTTAATTACTAAATTACTTTCTAATTAATTTTTAATCGGAAAAAAATCAAATATTATTAGTTTACATTAATCAAATCAAATTAATTTATTATATGTCAATTTCAACTAATTGATTAAATTGATTTATCAAATAATAATTAATTAAATTAAAAAAAAGACAAAATCAAATCAATTTATAATTAATTTAAATCATAATCTGTCAAATCAATAATTACTTCACTAATCAATTATTAATTCATAGTAATCAATTTAATATAATCTAAAAATTAAAACTGTATTTATAGATGAACTTCAATTAATTGATAATTGAGTTAATTACTAAATTACTTTCTAATTAATTTTTAAGAGCAATGTTACTTGCTCCGCCTGATGTGATATTGAAAAAGTTATTATAAATCAAAGTTACTATTATTTATTAAAACATGTTCAATAGTATCCTAAAATGAAGGATTTAGCTTATGCCAAGAAAAAAAATGGTGTAGACTTCAGCGCTTCCGTTGTGGTACTCTCACTTTTGGATGTGACGCTCCCAATGATTTCGGACCGTTGGATTCAATATCTAATTTCCTTACCGTCCAATACAATAAGTTTTAACCTGCTAAACAAGTTTTAAAAACCTTTTGGACTTAATTCGTATGTGGTTGTCCTCGTGATAGATTTTTACACCTTTTTTATCCACTCGTTGATATCAACAAAATTTTTTTATTCCACCTCGTGATAGATTTTTTTCTTAAGAAAAAAATTTAAAAATTACACATACGTTGAAAAAAACAAAACAGGTTTTCATACGTTGTAATTTTTTTCTTAAAAACCTGTTTAAATTTCAATATCAACGTATAAAAAAATTACAACAAGTTTTACAACGTATTCAATATCAATTCGTATATTTTCCCCAAAATATACAACGTATAAAAACTTAAGAAAAAAATTTTGTTGATATCAACGGGTGGAATAAAGAAGGTGTAAAAATCTATCACGAGGACAACCACATACGAATTCAGTCCAAAACGTTTTTAAAACCTGTTTAGAAAGTAAAAACTTATTGTATCGGACGGTAAGGAAATTAGATATTGAATCCAATGATCAGAAATCGTTGGGAGCGTCACATCCAAAAGTGGGAGTACCACAACGGGAGCGCTGAAGTCTACACCAAAAAAAATTAAGGATTTACCCTGTAAATTTTCCTTATTTATAAGGGTTGGCAAACCTTGAATTAAATTCTTATTTTAATTATTAAGCGGGATAACATGCGGTAAAACCAGGCATGGAAAAAAGTATTAGCCTCTCCTTATAAAAATGTAGTATACTATTATTTTAAAATTTTAAAAATATATATACACCATGTCAAATATTTTGAATGATCAATTCTTTTTCTTCAAAAGAAATTTCAAAGTTTTAACTTTAATTAATAAACATTAATTAAGTAATCAGAAATTAATACTCCACTTGTCCGTATATAGTTCTCCCAATTAAGCACCAATTACACCTACCAGTAAAATTATTCTAATGATACATAATTTATGTATAAATGCTTATAAAAGTCAAGGTTTTAAAAATTGGAACGGTTATGAACCAGTGAAGGTTCTAATCAACGGTCCAATCTGTTTAACTGGTCCAACCGCTGGTCCGGTTTGAAAATGTCAAATGAGGTCAAAACAATATTTTATATATAATAAATATTAATTGTTGTATAACAATGACATAAAAAGCATTCTTGTAGAGTGGTTAAGTGGTTTATAATCTTTTTACTATGTTATGGGTTCAAATCCCCCTACCAGCAAACTTTTTTCAAAATTTAAAATTTTAAGTCAAAGTCAACAGATCTAGAACCGATCAAAACCGGTCCAATTCTCTAGTTCAATCGGCGGTTGAACCAGTCAAAATCCGGTTTTTGACTTTGTTGCTGACCGGAAAGTTTATATATTATCCGGACCTGAGAGGCCTTCAATATCCGGTTCAACCGGTCGGATCGACCAATCCGATCCATTTTTGAAACAATGATAAAAGTGACTAAAATGATTATGAAATCACTAACTAAAAGAAAAAAGCTTCATAAGGTTTTTAAATAGATTAATAATAAGGTCTCTATTTTGATAAGATTACTAAAAAACTTAGTAAAGGTTTATGAAAAATTTTCATGATTATTAACAAGCCTATAAGGTTACTAAAAATATTTACAAGGCTATTGAAAAGCTAATAAGATTAGAAAAAACTTTCAATATGTCAAAAATAAGTACTAAATTAATTAAATTTTATATACATAAATTATTTATTAAAATAATAAGTATATCTAAATGTAGTAGGATCATAATATACTGTACAGATGTGAAAGGATTTTGTTTGTTTCAAAGAGAAAAAAGATTTGGTTTCTTTTATTTTGGAGGAGATGATTAAATATTCTAAACATTTTATTTTATATGGACATGTCCTTTAGTTCCAATAATTTTTATATTACCAAATTTGATTATATTATGTTGTTTTAATTTTTTTTATAACAAAGAAAGGATATACTTTTATTAAGGTTAATTGCTCAATTAAGGACAAAACGTTTCGTTTACGGTCTAATTTGGGGCAAAACCTTTTAATTTGGTCAATTTTAGACAAAAGTTTCAAAATGGTGTCAATCCAGGGCAAGTTGTCAATTTAGACGGAGAGTGACTTACACAATCAAATAAAGCGTGTTGCTTTATCAATCATATACTGTGATATGACACGTGGCATATGTTTTTGTAAAGAAACAAAAATTTAATGTTATGGTGTTAAATTTTACCGTTAATTAATTAATATATATATATATACTAATAAATAACAAATTATTTTATAAAATAAAATATTTTTATTTTACTAACACATCTTATAATAATATCTGTCTACCATGTTTTAGATCAAACAATTTTCAAAACCCTAATAATATGAGCATCATAAATAACATCAAGAACACATACATTTCCCGACTAATTCTCCGCCATCAGCCACCATGCCCCACCGTGTCGGAACCCTAATCTCTCTCCAAATCTCTCTAAACTTTCCAGATCTACTCTACTCTCTCTCTCTTAAAGCCAAATCCAAAACTAGATAATAAAACATCAATAAAGCCTAGATCTAAAGAAATTCGAGAATTTAAACCTCCCTAAAACTTGATTGATATCGCTGTTTTCAATAGTTTCTCCAACTCCACCATTACTTCTCTTTCAACCAAGCCCTTAGATATAAAGAGAAAAACTGCAAGCCCCCAAAACAAGAAAAACAAAAGTCAAAAGGAAGCTTATTAAAGAATCCATGGATGAAAATATTCACGAACAAGAACTGATTTTTTTTTCTTTGAGGAAAACAATAACTGATTTTTGATGGCTATACAATTATGAATGAATAGAACTAAGAGGAAAATGATTGAAGGAAATTATCATGATTCCTCTATCTGAAACAAGAGAGGAAGAGAAAGAAGTTTGGCTGAGTATTATTGCGCGTGAGAATGAAAAACCAAATCAAGAAAAGGATGGGGAGAAAAAGTTTGAATAGATTTAATAAGTAGAAAAGGAAAAAATATAATTAAGCAACGAATTAATATCCTTCTCAGGAAGAGATTTTTTTTAAAGGCAAAATACTATTCACCAATTAAACAACAAGTTTACCAAGTTTTTCTACATTTTCTGTTCATCTTTTTTCTTTTTTCCTTTTTAAAATTTCCTTTTCTTCATTTTTCATATTTTTGACTAGATTTCATTTTTTCTTTTTAAAGACTAGAAAAATAAACATAATAAAATAAAACAAATAGCTTTAACGCTAACCGTTAGATTTAACGGCAAGTGAATTTCACGCACTAATGGAATTGTTGTCATGCCCCAAATTGACACCATTTTGAAACGTTTTGCCCAAAATCGACCAAATTAAAAGTTTATACCCCAAATTAAATCGAGAGTGAAACGTTTTGCCCTCAATTGAGCAATTAGCCTTTTATTAATGAGAACAAACGTTGCAGCACAAAAGCCAACAGTGATAAACAAGGGAAATAGTCTAAAACCCAACAGAACTATATGGAGCAGGGAGTCTACATAAAAAAATATTTAAAATTTAATAGTTTAAAATTTCAACAATATCAATCAATTTTTTAAAATTTTTGAGTAATTTCACTCTAAATTCAAAATAATTTTTTTAATTTTTTTTTCATCTCCGGGCAAAGACCGGGTTATAAGCTAGTATATATCAAAACAAAGGAAGTTGGACAAAAGGAAATATATTAATTACCTTAGATTGATCGGAAATATATTAATTACTTTAGATTGATCGATTAATTAGTTGATTAATTAAAAGGAAAATTGGTCAAAATTAAATTAGTATATTAAAACTTGCTAATTGAGTATTATGTGCTAATTAAAATTAATTGATTTTCTATGCTAAAATTAATTGATTTTTCAAATTGATTATTACATGGTAATCAATTTCAACTAGGTTAGAACTCGTGCATTGCACTGGGATTTATTCAAATTTTAAAGTAAATATTTAAAATTATAATTTATTTATGAATAATTCATTAGTTACATAATATTTGAATTTTAGTTAACAGCAAACTTGATAAGGAATGAACATTATTTTGTTTAGTTACGTTGCAAAATTAAACGAAAAAAGTATTATTAAATCTTTATTTTTCCATACTATGTAAAACCTTTATAATTTATTGAAAAATATTACTAAATATTTATTTTACTAAATCTTTATAATAAGTAGAAAAACATTATTATTTCTTTTTAATGAATAATTATTTAATACTACGTTAGCGAAATTTTCATATTGTACACGTAGATTAAAAAAGTAATACATACATCATTTTCTCGATAATTATTTGATACATCGTCAATAAAGTTTTTATATCACAAATGGATTGAAAAACTAACACATACGCTTTATTACTTAATTAATAGTGTATTTAATATTGAAAATATACTCTAAAAAGGCACATGGCAACCCTTTAACCTCGCATTAAAGTCTGTCAAACTCTACTGACAATGGATTATATAATTTTCCTATCTTAATAACATTGTAAGCTTTAAAATAAGGATTATTATACAAATACACTGTCAATGTAAATTTTTGGCTCCATAAGCGGATTAAGAAGTTAACACATACCCCATTTAATAATTAATTAAATATTTGATATTAATACATATTCCCTAAGGGGACACATGTCAACCCTTAAACCATGCACGAACAGTCTACTAAAATCCACTGACGGTGTATTGTATAATTTTTTTATAGGATTATTATACAATACACTGTCAGTGTAAATTTTGAACTCCATAACTGGGTTAAGAAGTTGACACATACCCTATTTCATAATTAATTAGATATAAAATATTAATACATATTCCCTAAGAGGACACATGTCAACCCTTAAACCCCGTGCGTGTAGTCTGCTAAACTCCACTGACAGTGTATTGTATAATTTTTGTTTTATATGATTATTATACAATACACTGTCAGTGTAAATTTTGGACTCCATAAGCAGGTTAAGAAGTTGACACATACCCCATTTCATAATTAATTAAATATTTAATATTAATACATATTCCCTAAGGGATACATGTCAACCCTTAAACCTCGCACGTGCAGTTTGCTAAACTCCACTGACTGTGTATTGCATAATTTTTCTTATAGAATTATTATACAATACACTGTCAATATAAATTTTGGACTCTATAAGCGAGCTAAGAAGTTGACACATACCCCATTTCATAATTAATTAAATATTTAATATTAATACATATTCCCTAAGGGGACACATGTCAACCCTTAAATCCTGCACGTGCAGTTTGCTAAAATCCACTGATGGGTATTGTATAATTTTTATTATAGGATTATTATACAATACACTCTCAGTGTAAATTTTGGATTCCATAAACGGGTTAAAAAGTTGACACATACCCCATTTCATAATTAAATATTTAATATTAATACATATTCCCTAAGCGTACACATGTCAACCCTTAAAGTTAAACCTCGCACGTGCAGTTTGCTAAACTCCACTGACGGTGTATTGAATAAATTTTCTTATAGGATTATTATACAATACACTGTTAGTGTAAATTTTGAACTCCATAAGCGGGTTAAGAAGTTTTGTGCCAAAAAAGAAATTTATAAAGTTTTTTAGTAACTTTCCCTCAAATTTTTTTCAAACTTATAAAAGGTTTTATATTAGGACACATTTCCCCTATACCTTTTTAGAAGATCCAAATAGATATCTCTGATAACCAATCATGGAAGTGGTAATATTGTATTATTTTAAACCAAACGACTCTTAACTTCATCTTTTAACTTATGTGAAATGTGAAATATGTATGGAAAATTTCCCATGTTGATTTCTATTTCCTATTTTCTTAAATTTCTAAATTTATAGCACTTCGTTCCTATATAATTGTTGCTTTCAAGTTTTTCACCTATACTAAGAAACTTAATTATCAATTGATAAAAAAAATAATTTTTACACCATCAAAGCTTCATATCGCTTTCCCACCTAGTGTGGCATAGGTTTAGCCATTACTTTTCATGAAAACAAACTTTATAAAACTTTATAAGTATTAAAATTCTAGATATTTATTGCGACAATGTAGTAATGATTATCAGTGTGCTACTTGGGATAATTTGGTGGAGCAAGTAGTATTACCCTAAATCTCTAATTTTAAAATTATCCTTTTATTAATTATTCCATCAAATTAACTCTATTCAAACTTATCACACAGTGCCTTTAAATTAAATATATACATATTATTTCTCTACCTTATTAGGTAAATTCGAACAAAAAAAAAATTTCTTGATCGGTTTGTAAAGTGAAATAAAAGGAATGAATTGATTTGGATTGAATTGAATATTAGTGAAAATGAATATTTATAAGCGGGTAAAGAAGTTGACACATAGCCCCATTTCATAATTAATTAAATATTTAATATTAATACATATTCTCTAGGCGGACACATGTCAACCCTAAACCCCGCCTGTGCAGTCTGCTAAACTCCACTAACGGTGTATTGTATAATTTTTCTTATAGGGTTATTATAAAATACACTGTCAGTGTAAATTTTGGACTCCAAAAGTGGGTTAAGAAGTTGACACATACCCCATTTTATAATTAATTAAATATTTAATATTAATACATATTCCCTAAGAGGACACATGTCAACCCTTAAACCCCGAACGTGCAGTCTGCTAAACTCCATTGACGGTGTATTATATAATTTTTCTTATGGGATTATTATACAATACACTATCAGTGTAAATTTTGGACTCTATAAGCGAGTAAAGAAATTGATACATACCCCATTTCATAATTAATTAAATTAATTAAATATTTAATATTAATACATATAAGTTATATTAGCCCGCGCTGGCGCTACGGGCGTTTTTTATTTTAGAGTGGTACTTGATTAACTGATTGAATAAGGATATTAATATAATCAATTATATAAGGGCCAAGAACATTTTTTGTTCTAATTAAGAAGGTCAAGAACATGTTTTTATTTGTAAGTAATAGGAAGTGCAAAGAGGCAATCAAATATGTTGTTAATTGGATAATAATACTCATATTGAACAAATGGTGGTTTTAATTCAGAAAGGAATAAATATTGAACGGTCCATGTTGAAGCGATGGAGACGGAGAAGAAAGGGAAAAGAGATATGAAGGTGAAAAGAGAGGAGTGATGGAAATGTTTGATTTTTGGCAAACCTGAAGATTGATCAGCACCGCGGAGTTGAAAGGAAGCAGCAACTAAGTTGGTGAGAGGAAAAAAGAAAACAGCGAGAGAAACATTAATTAAAAGTAATTAAGGGTTTAGGGTTTAGAAGCAATTAATTAAAAACCTTAAACATTAATTAAAAACAATTAAGAAAGGGAAATGTATAATTACAAAAAAAAAGGTAGAAGGAAAAGGAATGGGGGAAAGTTATAGAGGGGCTTTTTTGTCATCCGAAAAGTGAGAAAAGACCAAAAATAGCCAAAAGGTGGCACCACATTAATCCTCAATTTGGTCTTTTAGTAATTTCTATGGTAGTTAAAAATAATATATAGTATATATATTCCCTAAGGGGACACATGTCAACCCTTAAACCCCGAACGTGCAGTCTGCTAAACTCCACTGACGGTGTATTATATAATTTTTCTTATGAGATTATTATACAATACACTGTTAGTGTAAATTTTGGACTGCATAAGTGGGTAAAGAAGTTGACAAATATCACATTTCATAATTAATTAAATATTTAATACATATTTCCTAAGGGGACACATGTCAACCCTTGAACCCCAAACGTGCAGTCTGCTAAACTCCACTGATGGTGTACTGCATAATTTTTCTTATAATAAACTTATAAAATTTTAGTGCCAAAAAAAAACTTATAAAGTTTTTAGTAACTTTCACCTAAATTTTTTTCCGAACTTATTAAATTTTTTACAAGATGGCATATTTCCCCTATATATTTTTAAGAGATTCAAATAGACATCTTTGATAACCAATCATGGAGATGGTAATATTATATTATTTTAAACCAAATGACTCTTAACTTCATCTTTTAATTTATGTGTGAAATGTGAAATATGTATGGAAAATTTTCCATGTTGAAATGTGATAATAATGTATTAATGATTATAAGTGTGCTACTCGAGATAACCCTTAGGGGGCGTTTGGTTAGGATCACCCCTTAGATCACTAGTGATCTAAGATCACCGGTGATCAAAGATTACATGGGTTTATGGTGGTAATCAAGATCACCCTTAGAGGGGTGATCAGGGGGTAATCCAGATTACCACACCAAACCAAAAAGTGTAACCAAACGGGGTGATCTGAGATCACCTGCCAAAATCACCACAACCAACCCCCAACCAAACGCCCCCTTAGAGGCAATATCCAACGTTTATATATATTCCCATTGAAATCGAAATTAGAATTTACTATAAATAATTTATTCAATTAGACAATTGTACGTAATCAATGATTTGAAATTGTAAAATTGAAATTGAAATAGCATAAAATTGAAATTGTATATACACCGTGTATGGTTTGAATGAGTTGGAGTGAGAAACATAGAAGAATAATTCGAGATACTAATAAAGTTCTCGGGGTTATTTTTTTTCTATTTAGTAAAAGAAAGTAAATTAAAGAAAGAATAATAATTCCCTCATTCCCTCATTCTTCTTTGTCTCCCTACGGGATTGGTATTGTTTCTATTTAATATATCTATTTAATAAAATTACATAACCAAGTAGCTTAAACGATTATTATTAAAAATTGTGCCAAAAAACGATTTTTATTAATATGTTACTCATTAGATAGTAGATAATTAGGGTGATGATAAAAAAAAAAATTAGCCAATCAACACTTACGGGTATAATTATTTAATTTTCAATTAAATCATAAAATTTTTTAATTTTCAATTAACATGGAGAGAATACACTTTTTTTTTTGAAACAAAACGGGATTTTATTCAATTAAGGAGAAGGATTACATATATAGGAAGGTAAATAACCTTTCCACACTCTTTGATCACCTATCCTACATTCCGAACTAGCAACATTATGAGTCAAAACATTTGCATCCCGATTAATGAAAGAAAAAGAGACTGAATCAAACACTGAAGTAAGAGCTAAGATATCATGAATCAAAAACGCACTTGACCATAATGACTCTTTGCCCTTCTCAATCTCCTCAATAACTAGTCCACTATCTGATTCAACAAGCAAGCTAGTGTAGTCATTCATGGAGAGAATACACTTATTTCTTAATTTTGTGCATTTTATATTTTTCCTTAATTTTTGGCATAGTCCAATAACCAAACATAATTTCTGGCCAAAAAAAATAGAACATAATTGTAACTGATTTGATTGGAAAATATATTAAATCTTAATATTAATATTAATTAATTAATTTTAATAAAAAAAAGAATTATTATGGGATGACACATTTAATGAGTTACCATTTTAAAATTAGTTAAAAATCTGTTAAAGGAAAATAAAATATGTTGATAGTGATAACAGGTACTTCTACTTTAGGAGCTCCACGACCATCAACAATGTCATGGTTGTTAATCATACACTGCCATGGTTTTTAATCCTACACAAAGAATATTGATGCCTATATCGTATATGTAATGTTAGTCTAACGATTCTTTCCAACATGATTTGATATTCGATGATTTTGCCAAAGCAACATGCTCTTCTTTCCCTATCCCTAACATATACTCCATAATTTCTCTCTTTTTCAACCTGCAAACTGAGAAGAATAATGCATAAAAATTTCAGAGAACTAATATCATTTAGGAGAAATTGAAACTTTCCTAGGAAAATGAAAATGGGGAACAAATTTTCACTCCATTTAACCTAACAACAGTACTTGAATTTTAGCAATCCTTCAAGGTCTTTTTGATGAAGCAGAGAATTTTGGAGATATGATGCTCTTATGTTTTGTATTAGCCTTGAGAAATAAGATAGTTAGTGAAGACTGAATTAGGGTGGGCAGAGACTGAAAAGAAAAAACTTAGGGAGAGAAGCGAGAGAAGATGAAGAATGAAAAATTAACACTTCAAGGTTTTCACACCAAATGGCCAATACTCTTCAAATCAAGGCTATTTATATTGATGTAGTTGAATATTTATGGTTTAAAATTAAACATAATTGAGTGATTTAATCATGTCAATATAGTACGTGATTAGTGTAAAATTTCCATTAATTCTGATTGATTTTGATTTGAAAGTTGAAACATTCAAATCAAATCAAGCCGGAGAAATTATTAGGTGGGACGGATCCACCACGTCATCTATGGGACCAACCAATGATATTAAGATAACTCATCAATTTTCTAAAACTCTATCCCAATAATATCTCAAATTTGGGACTTACCCTTTATAAAGGATTTTTTTAAAAGGGGGCTAAACCCTGAACTAAAATCGTGCCTAAATTTAAGGAGGTCATTTAACATGGCAAAATTCCATTGATTAGTCCCATGGATGACGTGGTGGGTCCGTCCCACCTAATAAGAGGGAAAAGTTCATCAAAACTAACTGATTTAGAATTCAAAATCAAATCAAATTCTTTCATAATTGTTAAAATTTCATCAACACTACCCTCAAAAAAAGAATTCTATTAACACCAAAATTCAAAAAAAAAATGAATTGACCATATAAAAAGAAATGAATTAGAGTATTTGTTTTAAATATTGATTACTTTAATTTAGATATGTTTAAAATTAAAATGAAAATAAGTTATTTAATTTTAGACATGTATAAATTAATTACGTATAAAATGAAATGAATTACAATATTTGTTTTAAATATTGATTAATTTAATTTAGATATATGTTTAAAATTAAAATGAAAATACATTTTTTAATTTAGACATGTATAAATTATTAATAAATATATTCTTAAATATTTAAATTATTATTGAATTACATATATAAAGGTAATTGGTTTGGTTTGAAACTGATGATACACTAAGAATATCATTAGTGTTAAATAATGTATCTTTCAACATTCCTTAATAAGAGGGGAAATTCATTAAAACTAAGTGATTTAGAATTTAAAATCAAATCAAAGAAGTACTACTTTATTTCGGTACATATATAATCAAATCAAATTGTTACTAAAAGCAAAAATTAGTGAATAAGAATTGCCTAATTTAGCACTTAACAATAACAATTAAATGAAAGTACCTAAGATCCGGTCAAAGATCTTAAAATGTTATGTTTAACGGTTTCTTATTTACTTTCTCATATTTGAATTTAAATATAAAAGACATATATCTATATATATATATATATATATATAAAGAAAATGCAAGCAAAATGAAATTGGAAAATATGGTGGAAATGAGAAATATTTACTTTTTTGGTGTGTAGAAATATTTACCTTTTGATGTATTGATATTTTAATTTGATTATTTTTATCATGTTTAAGAAATTAAGAAATACGTTCCTCAAAAGAAAAAAAAAGAAATTAAGAAATAGGCTTGATCGGACCTTATTGCATTGGTAATAAGTAATAATAGCTTTAATTTGACATTAGTATTATTAAAATTACCTACTCCCTCAGTCCCTAATTAGATGTCCCCTCTTGGTCAACTAACACTAAACTTTGACCATTGTTTATAAAAAAAATATGTAAATTTAATTTTAAAAAAATATGTGCTAAAAAGTTTGTAATCCAAAGTTTATAAGTGTTATTTTTAAAAATTATTTCGCTTTATATATTTTTTATAAACTATGGTCAAAGTTTAGTTTTGTTGACCAAGAGTGGACATCTAATTGGAGACGGAGGGAGTATATAACTAACGTGATTTATGGGTTTATTTATTGAATTGATAATAATAGTTTAAAAATTTTATAAAATTATTAATCAAATTTAATTAGAATTATTAATTTCCTTATTTTTTAATTAAAATCTTAAAAATAATTATTGTTCTTCTTAAAATATACCAAAGGTTTTTTTTTTCTAATCAATATATCAATATAATGAATATTATAATTATATAGAGACACGTGTCGAGATTTTGAGGTCTCAACATTTAAAGAGTTTCCACCTTTATGCTGTACATTGTTTTCATTATATACTACTCCCTCTGTTCCTTTTTAATTGTCGCTTCTTGGTCAAACAACTTCAAATTTGACCATTAATTAAAGAAAATGTAAAACTAAAATTTTAAAAAATATATTTTGAAAAGTGTCACGCCCCAACCAGGAAGTCGAGCGTGAACAACCGCCGCGACTCCTTGAACTACGTGCAGCGCATCACATGTATCCAAGGTATCGCGAAGCGTCGATACCAGATCAAAAACAATAAACATAAACATAGTTGAAATTTTAAATACGTCAGTTTACAAATCAGAGTAAAAGCAAAATCGTCGAAAATCGAGATAATAAAAGTATTCTAAATCGAAAACCAAGTCAAATCCAAATAGTGAGTTAGTAAATAAGAAACAAGGCACGAGGAATGAAAATGAACAGAGACAATGCCAGTGGGACCCATCACGTAGTGAGAAGTACCTCTAAAAGCAGTGTTAACAGCCTACACTACCGACTCGACTGTCCAGGAATGCACTGAGCCCTAACTACCCTGAAAACAAAACAAGAATTTGAGGGGGTGAGTACACGAATGTACCCAGTGAGTGAGCCACCCTCAAAAGAGGATCAGAAGAGGGTGGGGTGCACTCACAACCAAAACAGTCAGGAAAAATCATCAGTTATAAAAACAGTCATCGATCAAAACGAGTACATAAAACCATTTATCATTTCCTAAAATAAATGGGCTGCCAATAAAACCTATCCGGAGTGACCTTGGCCCGAGTCAACCTCCAGAACCGTCAGGGGCATTTTCGTCAACATCAATTAATTAGAAAAAAACATCATTTTTCTTATTTTTCCAAACAAGCCCGTTCCCCTGACGTTAGCTTGGGTCCGGTACTGCGTGGTGGTCGCAGCACATCCAATTTAGCTCTCTCATGCACACGTCGAACCGGTAAATGAATAAATATATCGTGTCGGGCCTGGAGCTACGAACCATGTGGATCCAAAATGAAAGTCATGGTCCGTTAAAACAAACACACCAACGCTCGGTCGCGTCCGAGACGCTCCACCAACAAGCCATACGTACTCCTGGAGCTACGTCCATAAGTCCCCGTATGCTTGAACAAGTTCTTTAAAACAAAACCGGGTTATTTATGCACCCAAAACATTTATCAAAAAATTTTATAAAGCATTTATATAAAAACAGTAATAAAACATTTCCTCAACGAAGATAGCCCACTCACAGTTTAGGGGACTCGTATACCCCGAAGCGAATCCACGGTGAGCCTAACTGGTGTCTCGATCAGCACCTCGGCCGTCTGATTGAGAAGTGCACCAAACACAATAAAACCATTAAAACCAAAATCATAGATCAAAGTCATAAACCACAGTAAAATCAAGATAATCAATCAAAATCAGGATAATAAACCAACTCCGTCAAATAAGATTGCATAAAATCAGAAGAAACACATAACCCAGACCCCATCATTTCACTTAAACGATCTAGCATGTCTACAGAAGTCTTTTAGGGTTGTAGGATGAGTTTCGGATTCATAACACACTTTCTAGGGTTCATTTAATCATTTCTAACCTTTAGGGGCGAAACTGTACTTTTCACTGACAGGGGCAAATACGTAATTTTAACATCTTAAGGCTGATACGATAATCCTTTAACCTTACGTATTCAATTATCATGTTCAGATAAGTCAAATCCTTTTCTAAGGGTAAAGTTGTAATTCTACTCATTCGAGGGTAAAATGGTCATTTTCACTCATTATAAGTTTCACAACGTACATACGAATTTATTGCTGTGAGCAACATAGTCGAATTCTCTCATTTTCACCCATAAGGGTAATACCGTAATTTGATGACAAAAGGGCATAATTGTCATTTAGACCAATCAAGGATAACATGGTAACGTTCCCCAAAAGATCACTACGGTAACTTTCCAATTCCAAAAGTGTGGATCTTGAAAGCTAAATACTCGCATCGCCCCAAACAGGGGCAAAATGGTAAATTTACCTATCGAGGGTATTTCGGTCATTTTACACCCTCAGAGTATGGTGGCACTCTGTATGAGTTATGCTTGGTGATCCTAATCGATCGGATTTGAAACCATGGCTCAACGAAACAGGTTAGTTCATTATTCCTACTCAAGGGCAATATGGAAATTATACACTTCTAAGGGTAAAATGGTCTTTCTATCGCTCACGATAATTCCAATGTTTTATCCGCTTCATTCTTCAATATAAATATGACCAAATTCGAAATCGCGGCTTAACAGGATATATTAGTACTCTTTTACTAACTAAAGATAAAGTAGTAATTTACCACTTGAAGGTAAAATGGATATTTTATGATCCTACAAATATTACGGAGAAGCGCGAGAACTATTCGAACAGATTATCACAACCATTGCAGTCCAATTCCTAAAATTACTATTCAAAGGGTAATTTCGTAATCTACGTCACATATGGGTAAAACCGTCTTTTCCATCCGTAAAATTCATCCACCTAATTATTATCCCAACTTTCCATTTTTTATTTATTAGTATTATTTTATTATATATATTATATAAATATATTTTTCTTCTTTTCTTTTCCTCTTTTCTTTTATTTCTTTTCCTTTTCTTTAAAAGTGGGCCTAGCCCATTCTTCCTTATTCATCATTTTTTTTGAATTGGGATTGAGCTTGGTTAGGCCCAGCTGCCTAGCCAAACCTGCTGGGCCGCGCGCTGGCCCAGCGTGCATGGCCAGGCACGCCTGGGCCACACCAGGCAGGCCCAAACGGCCCTTTCCCTTTTTTTTTTCCTTCTTCTTCTTTTTCCGGCAACTGAAAAACTCACCGGAATCTGGAATTTTCCAGATTACCGCAGCCTTTAAGAATGGTAATTTTAACATATTTCCTTAATCAATCTCTCCCCAAATTCACCCCAAACACTTTCAAACAATTTCTATTGCAAACCCAAACAATTTATAACATTTAACTCATCAAATTAACACCAAAATTCATCAATATCATAATAATCACTTCAATGCAAAGAGACCAACTTACCCAAAAGCTTCAAATACAACTTTTCTTTCTCCATTGCTTCAAATCCGATTTATTCATGATCAAATCATCACTCATTCCTCCAAAGAACAAGCCCAACATCAAAACTAAAGTACCAAATAACACATATTCATTAAAATCTAACAATTTATTTTTCTTCAAAATATTTACCAACTTGGGTACCCACCTTCTCCTTCCACCAAAGTTTAATGCTTCATGATTTAACAAAAACCAAGTTAATAATCATTTTTTCTACACCAAACCAACTTAAATAAACAAAATAATCTCATCTAATTTCTTACCCAATTCTAATTGTTCTTAAACCATTGACTCCATTCTTGAAACCTCTTAATTGTATCCTTTTCTCCACCCTTTCTCAACTTCTTTGTGTCAATAAATCGGACTTGAA
>AWWV01015315.1:0-22228 GCA_001974805.1 Corchorus capsularis | reverse complement strand
GAGAGAGAGAGAGAATGAAGTTTGGTTAGCTAGAGAGAGAAAATGATTATATTTTGTTACGGGAAGAAGAAGAGAAAAGAGTAGAGAAATTTGCTACTTATATACCAAGGGGTTATTTGACATCTTTACCCCACAACTCTAGTTTCCTTCAATTTGACCCAAATTTACTAGTTTAATTCATTTTGCTCCTCCACCACACCAAATTTATTCTCTGATAAAATTTCTAAGTTAGGCAAATTCTAGTTTAGGCTTCACGATTCTCCCCTCCTTAAAGAAAATTTCGTCCGCGAAATTTGCATAGGAACTTATTTATCTAAGCCAAAGGTTAAAAGCGTTACATTCACGTTAATTTTTCATTTCTCTTGACGTCAATTTTACTTAATCCTTAAACTCCATTTCGAGTTATCAAAATTAACAATCTTTGTTGTTCTTAGAATCTCAACTTCTCAACCAAGTTAATCAATGCTATTTAGAGATGGTAGGTAAGAACTTAAATCCCAAATATGTTCAAACTCTAACGATACACTTAACCATGTACTACAAAGCTTATACGTGGCACCATCTTTGAAAAATCAATATATCATAGAACTTCATTTACCTTCTCTACACTCATACTATATTATGATCATAACTTCCTCCAAAACACAAAGTTTCCCAACTTCTTTGATTAAATTCTCTTCAAATTTGACCAAAAATGACATTCTTGATTTTTTTCTTGTTTACAATCATCCGCTCAGCTCCTTAACCATTACAAGCCAACCACGAATTCTCAACCATGTGCTTACTATACTACCTAATTCAATTTTTCCAAGTCACTAGTACCAAAGATCATTTTAGTTAATAGAGATCCAAAACATTTCTACCACAATGAAAATAATTTCCAATCTTAATAATAATTACACCTAAAATACACTTTAATCTTCAATTAAAGTGCTTTAGACTTATTCAAACATCTACCCAATCATTCACTCTCTTTCTATTCATATTCCCTTCAACACTCATCTCATAATTTAACTCAATATCCTTTGTAATGTTTAGCCAAACTATCTTAAACATCCAAGACTTGGATATCTACTTAAAATCAAAATTTTCTCTTCAAGTAACACAACCTTACAAAATCAATATACAAATTTAATGTTACAAATCATACTTTGAATTCAATACTTCCAATGTCTAATTAAACCAATTAAACTCCACAAGCTCATATTTTGATCAATTTAGTCCTTTGAAATTAATCTTTATTCAATTATACCCCTATTGGTCCCGAATCCACATCCATTGACAAAAAATGTAAGCATTCACAATATCTAATTATTAATATTAAAGCTTCCAAGATCTCTCATACTCCACATATCCAACACAAATTACCTTTTCCAAATTATCTAGAGAACATCCATAACAAACTCAAATTTTTTGTCCCTTGACGAAGCCAACAACTACCTTGATAATTATTGTAATTCATTACTAAAGTACTTAGGTTAAGATTGTTCGGTGTTATATTATTGATTACCAATCTATCCTATCCTTAAGGATAGACAACAACATCCCGGAACTACCAATCTTTCGATTGATGAAATTGAATAATTACAATAGGATCTGATAAAATTCAAGAAGTCAACTATGAACAACATCAATCATTACCTGTAGTGTTATCCGGATTGGATTGGCGATTTCGACAAGTCCTAGTACGCATTTGAGGTTGAGCCCTACCCTCGGTATGGGATTCAAGTGTTAAGGTACCACTACTAGTGGCAAAATCGTTAGCAACTGCAGTGGTTCGATCGGAACTAATACACTGGTTGCTACACTTTGAAATGTCATTAATAAGTTGCCGAATTGGACAATCTCTCTTGAGATGGTCTGTACCACCGCATTGGTAGCATAGTGTCGCAACGTGCGGGGCTGGGGTGTCCGAAACCCTGCCGTTTGAACGACTTGGGGGGAGAACTATTGTAGGATTCTACGGGAGTCGCCACTAATCTTTTTACCTAGGTGTGAGCCACCTAATCGATTATTAGGTCTAATATTAACCTATGCTAGGCAAAGATAGTACTAAACCTAATAAGGTTTGGTTAACCAGAGTCTTACGGATCGGGAGTCGGGTACGCGTGGGGAAGGATTAGCACCCCCATGACGCCTGTCGAAACGACGGTACTGACTGGTCTAGGGTTAACTATGGGTTTCTATCATTGGTTAATTCCTTTCCTTAAGTCTTAGTCTTTTCATGCCTGGTCTAACTTAAGTGAGTTATACTTAGTCTTTAGTTAGTTCTTCATTTAGACCATATTGTTACTTGTTTTTACTTAATTATCTGGATTAGGCCACTTTACTATTGCTTCTATTTTGACTTAATTTTATTTAAATTAAGCAACTTCATTATTTCCTTCTTTTTATTGACTCAATTTTCATGGATTAAGCCCTTTTATTGTTTTACTTAATCTCTTTTTAGATTAAGTTCTATATTAACTCCACTTAATTACCCTGAACTAAGTTCTTTATTCTTCTTAATTACCCTGAATTAAGCCCTTTATTGACTCTACTTAATTACCCTGAATTAAGTTCTTTATTCTACTTAATTACCCTGAATTAAGCCCTTTATTGACTCTACTTAATTATCCTGGATTAAGTCCTTTATTAACTCTACTTAATTTTCTTCCCTGAAATTAAGTCTGTGCTTGTCTTTACCTAATTTGCTTCCTTGAAATTAAGTCTGTCCTATACCTTACTTAATTTCCTTCCTTGAAATTAGGTTTGTGCTTACCTTTACCTAATTTCCTTCCTTGAAATTAAGTCTGTGCTTACCTTTACCAAATTTCCTTCCTTGAAATTAAGTCTGTGCTATACTTTACTTAATTTCCTTCACTGAAATTAAGTCTGTGCTATATTTTACCTAATTTCCTTCCTTGAAATTAAGTCTGTGTTTGTCTTTACCTAATTTGCTTTCTTGAAATTAAGTCTATGCTTTACTTTACCTAATTTCCTTCCTTGAAATTAAGTCTGTGCTTTACTTTACCTAATTTCCTTGCTTGAAATTAAGTATGTGCTTTACTTTATCTAATTTCCTTCCTTAAAATTAAGTCTGTGTTTGTCTTTACCTAATTTCCTTCCTTGAAATTAAGTCTATGCTTTACTTTACCTAATTTCCTTCCTTGAAATTAAGTCTGTGCTTGTCTTTACTTAATTTCTTTCCTTGAAATTAAGTTTGTGCTTTACTTTACCTAATTTCCTTCCTTGAAATTAAGTCTGTGTTTGCCTTTACCTAATTTCCTTCCTTGAAATTAAGTCTGCGCTTGCCTTTACCTAATTTCCTTCCTTGAAATTAAGTCTGTGCTTGTCTTTACTTAATTTCCTTCCTTGAAATTAAGTCTATGCTTTACTTTACCTAATTTCCTTCCTTTAAATTAAGTATGTGTTTGTCTTTACCTAATTTCCTTCCTTGAAATTAAGTTTGTGCTTGTCTTTACCTAATTTCCTTCCTTGAAATTAAGTTTGTGCTTTATCTTTACTTAATTACCATGAATTAAGACCTTTAACTGCTTTTACTTAATTACTATGGATTAAGTCCTTTAACTGTTTTTACTTAATTGCCTTGAATTAAGTACTTCAACTGCTCTTTACTTACTTTCCTTAAATTAAGTTCTTGACTGCTTTTACTTAATTTCCTTGAATTAAGTCCTTTAACTGTTTTTACTTAATTCCCTTGAATTAAGTACTTTAACTGCCCTTTACTTAATTTCCTTGAATTAAGTTCTTGACCGCTTTTACTCAATTTCCTTGAATTAAGTCCTTTAACTGTTTTTACTTAATCGCCTTAAATTAAGTACTTTAACTATTTTTACCTAATTACCTTGGATTAAGTCTTTGACTGCTTTTACTTAATTTCCCTGAATTAAGTTCTTTAATTGTGTTTATTTCTTTTAATTACCCTGGATTAAGAGTTTGACTGTGTTTTCTTTTCTTAATCACCCTGAATTAAGACCTTAACTGTGTTTGCTTTTTTTAATTACCCTGAATTATAACCTTAACTGTGTTTGCTTTTCTTAATTATCCTGAATTAAGACTTTAATTGTGTTTACTTTTCTTAATTACCCTGAATTAAGACTTTGACTGTGTTTATTTTATGCATATGATGCATGGATTCCGGTTTAATCATACTTTACCAAGTGGTTATACGAGAGACACTATTTGGGCACCTTCCACTTGGTTGATAAGATCCCCAATTAGATGCCTCAAGCCTAGGAAATTCAGATTGAAATGGACAACATTGTCAACATTTCAACCGATTATTCCATCATAGGTGTCGATTTGCTTTTCTCAAATGAGCATGATATCAACAATATTTAAGGAAACGAACATGGACGCAAAATGCTTGATTAATCCTAATTTCCCTTTTCTTTTTGAATCTTATGATTTAATTTATTGAAATTAAGGCTAATTCTTAATCAATAGAACTTATGCCTTTAAACTAAGCCTAACCAAGCCTAAATACCTAGTAAAGCCCAAGTGTATGAATAAACCAATTCTGAAATTAAGAAAAGCCCAAATTAGAAATTGTACCGTTGGGCCTCAGCGGGCCGGTTTTGAAGTTGGTTCAGACTCGGTTCGGGTTGGCCCGTACGGATCACTATATAAGTGAACCTTTCTCTTCTTCTTTAAAACATTCTTTCTCTTCCAAAACCCTAGCCGCCACCCTTTGCCACGCCAAGAATCGCCACCACCACATCGGAGGAAGTTTCCACCGTGGATGGCTCTGGAACTTTCCAGAATGGCTCACCTGCCTGACCTCTACCCGGATCTAGCCTCCTTTTCTTGAAACGATATCTCCTTCACCGTCAATTGGGCCTTGACAGCGCCGAGATTCCCACCGTCGTTCTCTGTTTTCAACCGTAGGATGAGCCTGAGTTTGGAGTATGTGACTCGCCTCCTCTTTCTCTTTCAATACCCACCATCTCTTCTTTGATCGAAGCTTCTGATCGTCGGAAGCTTTAAACCCGAACTAAAATTCCCCTTTTTTGTATGTCTAAAACCATTGCCCCTTTTTTTTTTACCTCAAAAATCTCCAAGTCCCGGCGGCTCCGACTCTCTTACTTGCTCCTTTCTAGTTTCTCACCTCCTCAATTTCAGAACCCTACCCTGAAGACCCAAAAAAAAGCTATGTCTGTGCTCCTTCATTTAAAAATGGTAGAGTTTCCCCTCTTCAAAATTCCTCTCGAATTAAGTGTTCTCTTCCTCCTTTTAAAGATGAGCCTCACTACCTCTATCTAGCCGTCATTTTACCTTTCTAGGTTGCTTCTGATATTTGGCCTTTTGTGGTGTAGGTGGAATGGAAGGGATAAGAATGGAGCGAGGCCGTGAGCTGTTAAGAGGGTGAGTCATCATTCTCATCACCTTCCTCGCGTTTTCCTTTCATTTGAGCACCTGAGAGATTTGTTTGATGATAAGAACAGAGCTTGTGTGAGCTGTCAGCCTGCTGAGTCACTTCCTTAGGCGATTTATTTATCGTTGAGCCCTTCTTATTTTTCTTGTTTACAATCCCAACAATGTTCTGATTTTTATTTCACCCCCTGCTTTGTCTTCTGTGTCGAGACATGAATTTCTTGGCTCTTTTCTTAATTCCCACGTGTTCATTCTCTTTGCAATCCGCTGATGTGGCTGACGAGGTGGCTAACGAACAATTCTAAGGCTTATTTGGGGTCAATCTGAGCTTGCCACGTCAGCAATTGCCTTTTGAGTTGACTTTTCCATGGTTCATGGCTCAACTTGGTAAGCCAGTTTCTCCATTTTCCTTTACTGTGATTCAATATCTGCCTTATGAAAAATATGCTTTGAAAATGTTCTTTTTATTCACGTTCTGCCTTAACCTATCTTTTTAACATTGGTATTGCTCGACCCGTAGAAAGCCATCTTGTTTGCACTCTGCACTTATTTTTTTCAAGTTTTGCTCTGTTCTCCATCTTGCACTTACCTCAGCTTGACTATCTTTTTAGTTTGTCCCTTGAGAGAATGCCTGTAATTGGTCATTGTTATGTATACAACTTTGTTGTTCTTGAGACTAATTTTTCTCCTTGCACCTTTATTCATGCGAAGCCCTCATTCACATCCTGATGGTGAACCAATTATCTTTGGTGCAACATGACAGTAGAGTCAATCAAAGTTCAACGGCTTGGTAAGGTTATTTTTCCTCTGCTCCAAGCGAATTGCTTGCTTGAAATCTTTATATGTGTTGCTCATTTGGTTCGTTCAAAGTGTTCTCGGACTGAATTTTCTGGAGACTTAAGCTTGCTTTTATGATGAGTCTATTTTGCTTTGTTCTGAAATTGAAATTGGATCACTAAATACTTTCCTTATCGTTTTGGCCCTGTCCTGCTCTGTCTCTACTGTGATATACCGCCTTTTACTACTATCCTGATCTTGGTTGCCATCATTGCTTTTCTGTTCTTTGGATTGCTTTGCTATGTATGGACTATTCTAAGTGCTCTTATATGTTCCTTTCTGTGCCGAATCTTGCTGTATTCTACACGTGATTGCCTTTGACTAATCTTGTTATGCATCCTTGTCCTTCTGCTATGCCTTTGATATGCTCAAACTTTGGACAATTGCTATTGACTGCGTGTCTTACTAAAACGATTGTATGCCTTATCTACCTATTCTGTTTGATCATATGGAATACAAATGTGAATGTTTTGGTGCCTTCTCTAATGACTGTGATTGTGCTTCATTGTCATGCTTGCAATGAAAATGCTATGGTCAAACCAACTGCTCCTAATCCTTATTTCTAACTTCCTACCCTTTGCATGTGCCTATATCTTGGATCTTAATTGCTTTTGGGTGCCATTTTTGTTGACTTCTATGCTACATGAAATGTCATTTATATTTGCCTTGCCTACTATCATCAAGCTTGTGCATGTCTTAAGGCCCTGTTGACACATCCGAGGCTCAGGAAGCAATTCTGAATCTCATTCCAGACTTGGCCAAAACTAAGCTTCCCCCGGCTCTTGGTCTTTATATGCTTGCTACCATGACTTCTCCGTTCTCTTGTCATGTTTGCTCTTTCCTTGCTGTTTTTTGCTGTTTAGCGTTCTTTCTTGCTTGCTTTCCTGTTTTATGTGTCATTTCTTTGGAGATTGACATGTCACTAATCAATGGTGCCCCATGTCTTGAGCCTGGGGATATATTTGATTCCATTTTGCAGCTCTCTCCTTGTGTAAGGGACTCGGTTTTCAAGAAGCAAAAAGAGGCACAATGATGGTAACAGGTTTAGGTCAATGCAATATATTGTGGAGTGCTGATTTATAAATGTTCATACTCTTGTTTTGTATCTTCTAAAGTCTGTAAACTGATGCATGAGATGAGCAGTGAGGTTGCTTTCGATTCCCGTTTTTGTGCATTTGTAGTTTTTTTTTTTTCCAATCTGTAGAACTTTTTTTATTCCAAAAATCGTCAAGAAATGATATTATTTCTTTAAATGCAAACCTAAAGTCCATATGCAAGCTTAATATTCTATTGCAAGCCCAAAGTTATACTTGCCCACAAAGGCTATAGTAATAATAAAAATGTGAATGCAACTCTTTTTAACCTAAAATGTCAAAAAATGATACTAGCTTCCTCATGCCCAAATGCAAGCCCAAAGCTGAAATTACCCAAGAAAATTCATGAAAACAAAACAAGTCCACAAGCAAATAATCATCAAGAAAGGGTTGGCCCAATCGAGCAAAACTAGTCTAAATGGAATATAAGGGTTTCCTAAATGCAATGCAATTTGAATATCCAACCTAATATGTAATCATGGAAAAGTATGTGCAAATGATAGATTGCAACATGCCAAAGAACTGCAAGACCTAACAACGAATAGTAATGACCAAAATGCCCCTTAGTGACCCTAATGTAAATTAATTTATTATAATTTAAAGGATATGGTTCGAAAACGGGTGTCTACACATAGGGATGGGAAAGGGCAAAGCCCATCATGCTCACTCCGACAATTCTTACAAATATTATTCCTCTTTTGTGCTCGATCCCCAGAACTACTCCCTTGGGCAGATTTGCCAAGTGGGGAGGCATGTACTTGGGGAGAACCTCCATAGCTACTTAGTGAAGCTCCACTAGAAGAACCAGAACTTCGACTTCATTTAGAAAATTGGTCAGAAGAAAATTCACATTGTTGCCGTTTATTCTTACCCTTAAAAATCTTATGAAACCAGCCAGACTTCTTCTTATTGGGTGCTCGCTCTGCCTCCACTTTAGCCTGTTTGGTCGCCGCAACGAAGCTGTTATATTCAGGCCTAATGGCAAGGGCCGGTTTCAACTATTCTCTCAATCCAAACGCAAATCGTGAACACAGTATATCCTTATCATGGGACAATCCGATACACCTTGCTAGCCTTCTGAGCTTAATATCATATTCTTCCACCAACATTGATCCTTGAGTTAATTCGAAAAATTCTTTAGTAGCACTATTTTTGTTATAGACGATGTAATATTCTGCACAGAACTCAGCGACAAATCGACTCCAAGTTATTTCACTCACAACTTCTTTCCTAACTGATTGCCACCAAGTCCAAGCGGCACCACCAAGAAAACCCTTCACAAATTCCACTTTTGCGGCATCATCTAACCCCATCTTGGTAAAATCGTCTGAAAGTTGAGTCAGTCATTTCTGAGCTTCAACATGACCTACATCACCATTAAATTTTGCAGGTTAAAATCCCAATTTGGTACCAAACCTTTTAGGAAAATCTCAACTTAGTATCAAACCTCTAATTTCAGATTATTAGGTACCAAACGTTTGAAAAAGCATCCAATTAAGTACTTTTTCAACAGATCTGTTAGATGTGACATACACGCACCACTGAGCGCATATCAAATTAATTTTCTGACGAAAAATAGCCACGTGGCATTGAAATAGCCACGTGGAATTTTATTAATTTAAAATATAAATATTGTTAACTTTTAAAATTAAAATAAAAAATTAATAACTCAAAAAAACAAAAAGCAGAAAAAGGCCTCTTTTTTTTTATTTTATCTTCCCTTCGTTATTTTTCAAATCTATCAAAAATCAAAAAATCAAATAAGAATTAGCCAAAAAAGAAAACCCAAAATTATAATCACCATTTTCCTCTCCAGGCGTTTTATCCTTCTTTTAAAATTCTTTCTTCCTTTTTTTTCAGTTTCATTTTTCTCCTTGATTTGATTCAATCTGCAATCTTGGAATCTGAGTATATGGACACCACCACCGACACCGACGGGGTATTCATTTTTTTATTGTGTTCTTTTTATAAAAAAAAAACACATTCTTTCTTCCTTTTTTCCGATTTACCCCTTCTCAACTGTTTTTTGCAATTGAATTCGCCTTATCACCATGGGATTATTGTTAGAGCTTTACCAGAAATCTGGAATGGGGTTTTTTTCCGTCAAGTCTGGTGGCGTCGGTGCTTCGTCGAAACTGCATTATGGGTTCAGGCCACGTGACTTCTAGGTGCTGTAGCGGCCACATTTTTTTTTTCTTCCCCATTTTCAGTTTTAGTCTAAATAATGTTTAGAGGAAATGGGTTTGATTTAGACAATTAATTTATAACTGAGAGAGCTTATGTGCAGGGGGCAGTCCAGCAGAGGAGGGCTTGGGGGGGTTTTGGCAAAGAAAGTTTGTAGAAAGTAAAGGAGCAATAAAGTTGTTGGGATTGAATGTTCTTCATGTTCTTCATTTTTCTTGAAAAGAGTGGGCTTTTGATCTTTTTGGAATAGAAAAACTTAGAGAGTTTGTGTTTTTTTATAAAGACAAGTAGGAGAAATAATAATAATTTAATAATTTTTAATTAATTTATTAAGTATATATTAATATATAATATATAGCAATAATAATAAATATATAATAATTACCATAATTAGTATATATTAATTGTTTTATAATTAATTACTATGTAAATATACCATGATTATATACCATGATCATGATTTCGGCTATGTATTGATTTTTGGCCACAATTAGTAATAATTTGAAATTAATTATGCATTGTAGATATCTAATAAAACTAATTATTATTAATTAACAAATTTTTGGGGGCCAGACGTGTCATATTTGCCAAAAATATATAAATTTATGAAATTTAGCTTTAGGGACTTATTTACACAATTAGTCATTATATAGGGACCTAATATGTAGTTTCATCGATAATTTTAGCATAAAAGCCACCTAGATAACGGAAAAGTGAACTTAACGGGGACTTAACGGCGCGTGTCATTCAAACGCTGCTGTCAGAGTTAAAAAGTACTGAATTGAACCATTTATAAAACATTTGGTACCTAATAATCCAAAATTAGAGGTTTAATACTAAGTTCGAATTTTCCTAAAATGTTTGGTACCAAATTGGGATTTTAGCCAATTTTGCACAACCTGACTGTGTCGGGAAACTCGATTTATCAGAAGGCAAGATATACGAGCCTGAGACTCAAACATGGTAAAGATTCACTTGCTGAAACGGCATGGATGGAAAACCCATGGGTTGGTAAGGCATAGATGGCAACGGCATACGCGGATACGGAAAAGGTCGAAACGCCACAGGTGGAAACGTCACTGGTGGAATGGGGAAAGTTTGAGGATTTCCGATATAAGCACCTTGCATAGGCAATAAATGGTCTGAGGATTCTTCTTCCTCCATTCAACCTATTAATGAGGATGAATTATGGGGAGGATATCTTTGTCGACTATAATTGCGTTTAGGTGGCATGATGCTACAAGAAGAGAGACTAGTTCAAAATTCTAAACAATGATAATCGGAGGAGACATAAAGAATCTAGAATCAAAACAAAATTAAGTTGAAAAGAAACGAAGTTAGTATTAAAACAAAGTAAACCAAACCTTTTAGTTTTTAAAGAAAACATAATTGAAAAGGCTGATGGACACCTAAGTGTCGGATCTTATCCTAAACTCACTACAGGTCCATTGGACCCGACCCGGAAGACGAGCGTGAACAACCGCCGTGCCTCCTTGAACTACGTGCCGCGCGTCACACGTATCCAAGGTATCGCGAAGCGTCAATACCAGATCAAAAACAATAAACATAAACATGGTTGAAAATTTAAATACGTCGGTTTACAAATCAGAGTAAAAGCAGAATCGTCAAAAATCGAAATAATAAAAGTATTATAAATCGAAAACCAAGTCAAATCCAAATACTGAGTTAGTAAATAAGAAACAAGGCACGAGGAATGAAAATGAACAGAGACAATGCCAGTGGGACCCATCACGTAGTGAGAAGTACCTCTAAGAGGAGTGTTAACAGCCTACACCACCGTCTCGACTGTCCAGGAATGCGCTAAACCCTAACTACCCTGAAAGCACAACAAGAATTTGAGGGGGTGAGTAAACGAATGTACCCAGTGAGTGAGTCACCCTCAAAAGAGGATCAGAAGAGGGTGGGGTGCACTCACAACCAAAACAATCAGGAAAAATCATCAGTTTTAAAAACAGAGTCATCGATCAAAACGAGTTCATAAAACCATTTATCATTTTCTAAAACAAATGGGCTGCCAATAAAACCTATCCGGAATGACTTTGGCCCGAGTAAACCACCGGAACCGTCAGGGCATTTCAGTCAACATCAATTAATTAGATAAAAAACATCATTTTTCTTATTTTTCCAAACAAGCCCGTTCCCCTGACGTTAGCTTGGGTCTGGTACTGCATGGTGGTCGCAGTACACCCAATTTAGCTCTCCCATGCACACGTCGGACCGGTAAATGAATAAATATATTATGTCGGGCCTGGAGCTACGAACCATGTGGATCCAAAATGAAAGTCATGGTCTGTTAAAACAAACGCAACAGCGTTGGGTAGTGGGTAGCGTCCGAGACGCTCCACCAACAAGTCATACGTACTCCTGGAGCTACGTCCATAAGTCCCCGTATGCTTGAACAAGTTCTTTAAAACAAAACCGGGTTTTTTATGCACCCAAAACATTTATCAAAACATTTTATAAAGCATTTATATAAAAACAGTAATAAAACATTTCCTCAACGGGTTCTCCGCTGAGAATAGCCCACTCACAGTTTAGGGGACTCGTATACCCCCAAAGCGAATCCACGGTGAGCCTAACTGGTGTCTCGATCAGCGCCTCGACCGTCTGATTGAGAAGCGCACCAAACACAACAAATCCATTAAAGAAAGCTTGTCTTCCAAAGTTTATAAGTATTATTTTAAAATTTTATTTTGATTTATATATTTTTTTAAAAAAATTGTCAAAGTTGAGCTTGTTTGACCGAAAAGGGACAATTAAAAAGGAACAGAGGGAGTAGTTTAGAAGCCGGTCGTTGCCCGAGTATGAAAAACACTTTGGAAAATTTATTATTGGAAAACTTCTTACAATTTTCAAAAATTTTAGGATGTAAATTATTATATTTGATAACCATACTGGGAAATCATTAGTAGTACTATTTGATTTGTGTTATGATTAATGATTTTGTCACTTATGATCTAAATAAATCACAATTGTTTTAGTTTCACTTTATTTATGTAAATCAATCATTGAAAATTAATTTATAACTGGCTACCGATTACACTTAATTATCATTGAATTCATCATTGATTCAATGTTTGCCTATATTTATTGAAATTGTAAGTCTTGAACTATGATCAAATGAATCTATCAATTTTTCATTTTTCGAATTGACGTATTGCATATTCTTGTAATTAGATAGAATCTTACTGTACTCCATATTAAATGTACACCTTATTATTGTTAGCTGTTTCAAGTATTTTCACTTTCCTAAAATAAAAACATTTTTTCTTCCTTATATACTTTACTTATTAAATATTATTTTTCCTAAAACTTTGTGTCATATAGGAAGTAGACATTTCAAAGTGAAACGGTGTCATTAGAATAATTGTTTGATATATTATAAACTAATCAATCGGTCATCAATAGATTGACGTAGTAAATTAAAATTGATTACCACATAATAATTGATTCGAAGAATCAATTAATTTTACCATAAAAATCAATTAATTTTCAATAATTACTGATTTAACTCTAACACTGATTTAGTTTTGACTAATTTTTTGTAGCACAATAATTATTGATCAATCAATTATCAACTTTGATTGGCAATAAGTTATTCATCAATATAAATTGAGTTATAAACATGGTATCAATTAAAAGATTAGGAATTAATTAGAATTAGGATTTCTTCAAAAAAAAAAGGAGTTAGAATTTCACGTAATTAGAGATTTTTTGGCTCATGTAATCAAATTAGTAATTGATTAATTATTTATAGCAAAAATAAATAATTGATTTAATTTAAACGTATAATAACTCTTCATAGCTAATTTCTAATTGAGTACTTATTTAATCAATGGTGTAATTTTTGAGTAATTTAATGCTATCAATTAGTTACATTTGACTTAATTTTAAAGTGAAATAACTCTTTAAAAGTAATTATACTTAATTAATGAATGATTTGATCGCTTGTAAATTAATTATAATTGATTCAGTATTCCTATATTTATGGAAAGTAGATAGTGAGAATCTATACTAATTGATCAATGAATTCAACTCAATTAGAAATTAATTAGAAATTTTATATACATAATTTTTATATAAGTAATTTTATATAAGTAATTTAATACTATTAGAAAGTAATTTAATCAAAATATATACTCAATTAGAAATTAATTTCAACATAAAATAGCTCTTCAAAAAGTACTTCTTCTTAGTATGGAAAATTTAATCTCAAAATTACTTATATATATTTAATTTATCACTTATTAAGTAATTACAATTTAGTAGGTTTCCTTGTATTATTTGTGAAATCGCCTTTTCCTTCGTTCCAACCCATGTGCGGCCTACAACAGTCCAATTTCCTTGCCTTTTGGTGGTGCTTGGCTTTGGTGGCTCCACCTTGTCATGATTTCTTTTGCACAATTTGTTCAATTTATAGCTCTTTTCCTTCACAGATTATTTATTCAAACCTGAAGATAAAAACAAAAGAATCCAAGAATTAATTCAATAAAATAAGTAATAAAAATATCAATCCATTAATCATGAAAAGAAAAGGAAAATAAAAGCCAAGCATCCCATAGCAAACTTTGTTAGAAATAGTATTCAATTGTTGGAAAAAAGAAAGTTTAAAAGATATTACAAATCATATATTAAAAATTAAGCTACAAAATAAAAGAAACCTATTTATATTTAATATATACTCTAGTAATGGAGGGGAGAACTGAAAATTAAAAGAAAAGAAAAGAAAAGAGATTAATTATAGAATTGAGAATTATATTATATAATAGAGATAATTGGATTGACATAAAAATGAAGTTTTGACAACATATATTATTTTTTGTTAATAACAATAAAAAAATGTACCTCTAATGCCAAAAACGAAGCATAAGAAAAATAGATATAAAATAATGAAAACAATAAAGAATCTTATATAAGAAAATAATAATAACATTTTAAATACATGAAAGAGACTTGAATATAAAAAAACTTACAACGATGGAGTGAGGCAAAATAAGATGTAGTTGAGAAATGTGAAATGAAAATATAAGGGTTAGATAGTGTTAGTAGGACCCTTTATATATAGAGAAAAAATTCGTAGTAATTTATTAGGTGCCATAGTTTAGGAGTTAATTTTGGATCTAAAATGAAATTTGCATTTAAGTATAGGCGCGGTAATTAGGAGAAAATTTTGGATCTAAAATATTGAAATTAAAGATTACATTTCATAAATCAATCAATCAATTGATATGGTTAATTAATGCTAATTGATTTTAAATAAATCAATCAATATAATATATTTGATTAGACACATGGCATTCAGGGACACATGCCACTTGTTAGAAGGAGGAGGTCTCAATAACTAATAACATTCCTTTTCTCCGACGTCTACAGTTTTAATATATACGAGATGGTAGTCCGCGCTGGCGCGTCGGGCGTCTTTTTATTTTATTTATTTTTTATTTTTTTTGCTCTCCGTGCAATTCATCCTTGAATCAAATATGGTTTTGTTGGTCTTTTCTATATTTAATGCATAAATATAGTTTCTTTCTTATCTAGTTTTACTTCATTCGACAATCATGTCCTGTTTTTAGCTCTTGCTCTTTTGGCATTTGGAAATCAATAAAACAATTAGAATGATGGTTATATAAAAGTCCAATGATAAGAATGATGGTTCTTATCAAATATGGTATGGTATGCTATGGCTACCTCTAATGATCTTATGACTCTGAGTATCCAATGAGCTCTTGGATTTTAAGTCTTTGATAGGTTAATTATAAATTTGAATAGCTTTAGCCATCAAATTGTATATGTAATGGAATGATTGTTAATTATTTACTTAAAATAAAATATCATTCAATCCTTGAATCAAATATGGTTTTGTTGGTCTTTTCTATACGATGGTTATATAAAAGTCCAAAGATAAGAATGATGGTTCTTATCAAATTGTATATGTAATGGAATGATTGTTAATTATTTACTTAAAATAAAATATCATTCAACACTTAAAATGAATGAAAGTTGAGTAGGAAAAACGATTGTATCATTTTTCCTTTTAATCATCTTTTTTATAATCTTCTGGTCTAATCAAAAAAATGAGGATGAAGGGGAATACTAGGTATGTAGGCTAATGTCATCAGTAGGTTTGAATATTGAGAAGCATAATTCCCTTTTAATCATTTTTTTTTCTAATCTTCTTGTGTAATCAAAAATATGAGGATGAAGGGGAATAATTAGGTATTAATTAGCTATAATTCCCTTTTAATCATATTGAATTTATTCATTATTAATTAACTATTAATTAGATATTAATCAGCTATTAATTAGATATATATATAGTATAATGGATGGTTAAGGAGGGGCTTTAAATTAATATGTTAGATGTGAGAAATTACCAAAATGGGGCGATAAGGTGGCACCAGGTTAAAAGTTGAAAGGGCTTGTTAGTAATTTCCATAGGGGACAAAAATAATATTTTTTTTATTTTTAACTACTATGGAAATTACTAAAAGGCCAAATTGAGGATTAATGTGGTGCCACCTTTTGGCCATTTTTAGTCTTTTCTCACTTTTCGGATGACTAAAAAACCCCTCTATGAGTTTCCCCCATTCCTTTTCCTTATACCCTTTTTTGTTATTACACATTTCCTTTCCTTAATTTTTTTAATTAATGTTTAAGCCTTTTAATTAATTGCTTCTAAACCCTAAATCCTTAGTTACTTTTAATTATTGTTTCTCTCGCTATTTTCTTTTGTCCTCTCACCAATTCAGTTGCTGCGTCCTTTCAACTCCTCGGTACTGATAAATCTTCAGGTTTGCCAAAAATAGAATATTTTCATCACTCCCCTCTGTTTTCACCTTCGTATCTCTTTCCTCTTTCTTCTCCGTCTCCATCCCTTCAATATAAACCGTTCAATATTTTTCCCCTTCTGAATTAAAACCACCATTCGTTCAATGTGAGTATTATTATCCAATTAACAACATATTTTATTACCTTTTTGCACTTCCTATTACTTACAAATAAAAACATGTTTTTTGACCTTATTAATTTTGCATGTCTAAAAAGTTAGCTTACAAAGATTTATGCCAATAGCAAGAGACAACATTAAAACTAATCCATTTAAATTGCATTTTTACCGAAACCTTATATAATTCAATCAATTAATCAATCAAGCACCACTCTAGAACAAAAAATGTTCTTGGCCCTTATATAATTTCAATCAGTTAATCAAGCACCACTCTAAAATAAAGAACGCCCGTAGCGCCAGCACGGGCGCTTATAACTTGTTGAAATTAACTAAGAGAGCAATTAAGAAAACTAAAGAGAACAATTAATTAAAAAGCAATGAATAATTTTAGAAAAACAATTAATAAAAAGAACCCTCCAACATAGAATTAACATCCTTCTTGACAAAAATAACATGGATCGTTGATATCTAAAAATTATGAAAACGTTGAATAGCTTGTTGGAATAAATCCTAAATTACCTTAATTAGATAAGATTACCGGTCAAAGTTCATCTATCCCTTTTATTCTTTCAATAATTAATTATCTTAGAACAAAGCATTAAGAGCTAGTAATTTCTAAAAAAGCACAACAAGCAATTACTAGGTCGTTGATTCTTATATCTCTTGGAAGGATATATAATTGCTACAAATAATTAAGCCTAAACGTCAATTCTCGACTTAATCTAGCTAATGTTAACTCAATTTATCAAGATAGTGTTGACCCAATCCATCAAAACAAGCAACATAGAATTAAAACAGAGATTTAAGAAATACCCAAACAATTTTCATATATAAGCACTAAATATCACCATGATATAAGTCAAGAGATCAATTAAATTCTACATTGGAGAAAAGAAAAGGATTACCCACTCATGAATTGAGTGAGCATCCACAAATAAGAAGAAAAACTTATCTATGGTTGAAGAGAGAGGGGGGGGGGGGGGGGGGGGCCGGCTCCAAGGCTTTCTGCTCCAAATCTTCAAGCAATTCTACAATATTTTCTTATGAGAATAGAATACATAAAAACCTAAACCTAAGGAGGCTATTTATAGTGGAAAAATAACCTAAAGACTCCAATTAGACTTAGGATAGGACTCTAGGTCGGTTTCAACCTCTAACTTGGTCTCCAAGTTGGATTAAAAGTCTTCCCAACCTAAATTAGGGGTTAAAATCGGATCCAAGAATTTTCGGGAATCGTGCAGAAACTTCGGTAGCAATTTCGGGCTTAAAGACGGCAGAACTGGGCTTTGAACTTCAAAGTAAAGTTGTAGATCTCGAAGTTAGCTTTCCAACGCCTTCTTATGGGTCTAAAACGGACATCTGAGCAGAAAGTTATGGCCTTTTTACCGAGACAGCGCTGAATCCTAATCCAAGTAGGACTAGTATTGGGATTTAGCGGGAATTGGATATTCTCTTGGATATTTGCGGCACTAATTGGGATTTTAACTCCAATTGTAGGCTGAGTATTATCCCATATAAAATATCCAAAATTCCAAAACATCCGGGCTTCTTCATGGCTTGTCTTCAATTCTTGCTTCTTCAATGATCTTCAAGTTTTCAAATTATCTTCAATAAGTCTTCAAACACGAGTTTCGAATCTCTAAATATATACTCAAAATCACTTTGCTCATATATGTGTAAAAAGTCATCAAAATAGCTCCAAAAGTAGTAAAAATTAACAAATTTCCAATTTCACATCTTATAAAGACTCAAAACGCAAATATTAACAAAATAACGTAAATTAGAGCATAAATAGATCCAAAAACATAGAAAAATAGCCATAAAAATAGGGTTTTTTTTTTGGCTCGATCATATATCAACCTCATAGTGAGTGCCATATTTTGTTTTTCTGAAAAGCAAAGGCATAATATATAGATAGAAGGCACAGTGAAGTGCAAAGTACAAGAAACAGACCAGAACCATCCAAACAAACAGGGCAGTCCATCGCAAAAATCAAGTGCAAATAGAAGTAATAAGAGAAGGAAAAAAAAAAACAGACAAGGAACGTTAAACTCCTCGTAACATGAGCAACAACACAATAAGAACCATCCACTCCCTTATCTCCATAGGAGATCTTCAAGTCTTTCCACCCAAAGAATCTCAATCTACAAATCACTTTCGGCCAAAAACCATGTGAAGCAACCCACCAATTTGCCAAAACTTAATCAAGCAGCGAACAAAACAAATTGGCCTAAGCCTCGACGCACCATCACAATTGAGAATAAAATAAATTTTGTTATCCCCCTCCATGAGCCTTTTCAATCAAGGCTTCAAAGATATTACACCTTTCGAATTCGCTGCTACTCCACGTCTCACCTCCATACCTCAGCTTGACAATGAAATCCCCACCAAGAATCCAAAGGAAAATCAATCTGATCATAGGCTCCATACCTCTGCTCTGCCACAACAATCAAAATAAGTCTTCAAAAATTAATGATTTTTTTAAGGGAATAAGTCTTTGCACCGAATCAAAATGAACCCACCAGCCGAACTAATTTCTTCAAAAACTATGCTTTGAAAAGTCTCCTTACCCCACATAGATCTCAAAACCTTTCTAACAGCGACATTAAATTTTGATTCCTGTAGAGCTAGAGAGTCGACCTAACATCGAAACACCACAATTCTCGATACCCTCCTCTTTACTTTCCTTCCCAAACCGCAAACCCCTAAAATTCTAAGTAAAAAACTTCATCGCTTTTCAAACCCACACCACACTCAATTGAGCAGATTAAACCTTATCAAGACTAACCAATCAAGAAACTATTTGATTCCTTTCTTCGAAGAATCTAATCCCCAAAGCCTTGCTGACGTTAAAAGTGGCTTCCGCCTCTCTTACCAAAATTTCATTTCTGCTTCTAATATCATCGTCAATAAGGGAAACATCTAAATCAAGATCAATTATAGCCTTATCACCCAGAATTAGATGAGTAACCCCTCTTTTAACCTTCTTTCTTCTTTTTTTCTCACAAACCTTACACTTGGCCCTAGAGAACCGGGGGTCCAACTTATCCCTTAACTTTCCTGCACCCAAAGAAGCAGGCCCAAAATCACTTAACATTTCAATCATGGATTTACTTTCCAATGGATTTGAGTGACATAGGCTTTCATGATGTCCTAGATTAGAAGCATAAATCTCCTCTAACGAATCAACCACTAAATCCACCTTACTGCCTTCATAAATAACAACCTCTCCACTACCGCATTCTCTACCAATAAAATTCAAACTCTTACCCACTACATCTGTTTCCAAAGTTCTACAACAATCAATTTCATTAGACTCATTAACAACTTGTTCCCTGGAGTTAATTTTCCCTTCATTTGCCAGTGCATTAAAATCATTGGAGAATTTCGAAGCTAACTTGTCAGTAGCAGTTAGTGGGACACCTTCCAGCATATCCAATAGTGTCTCCGGCCTGACACACCGCCGCTCCGGCTCTGCTATGGTCTCTTTCTCCACTGTAACGCCGATAGAGAACTTTATACCAGAAGCATACCCGCTACCGTCTTGAGGATGCCAGAAAGACTTGAGGCAAGGATCTGCACCCTGGCAGATTGCAAAGAACTTGTGTCCCTAGTAGAGAGTCATCCAACTTCAAAAATTTACCCCATTTGTCATGAAAGGCCGAAAGAAAATTAACATGCCAAAGTTCAAGAGGCACATCATGTAACTGGATCCAAAAAAGGTATTGTCTCTGAAAACCCGTAGATTCCCAAGGACAAATCTGAACCACCGAGCTGTTGCACTTTTCTTTCACCAACTTTATGCAATCATCGATCAAAGCTTCATCTTCCATAGTTAGAAGCAGCATGACATTGCTTAGTTCCCTGATCTCCATGTGAAAAGCACCAGCCATGATATCGGAAATCACTCCATCAAACTTGGCCTATGTTTTTAAAAGAATAATCATGCTTCTTTCCAGCCAACTCCGATGATCCTCTAGGATAAAAACCTCCAATTCCAATTCCTCATTGGAATTAAAGCCCTCCTCAAATAGTGAGTGCTATCCTAATATACCTAGTTGGTAGAGTCGATGATGATTGGAGTAAAAATTTGAAGGATATATTAGAGAGTTAAAAATTGTCTCTAATTGTCCAATTAGGTATAAAAAATACGCTCCTAGTCATTGGGGATGAATTTCATACGTCCAGCGGATCCTGCGAAGGGAACCACCGTAGTTCATCTATTCTGGTACTTGAATGTGCTACTCCTGTTTTGCTTGGTGGTTGTTGTGTTTTATTATACTGGGCTGATATGGGAGAAAGCTTACACCTGGATAGGATGGCTATGTGGATTGGTGGTTGTGGGTATTAGTGGCATCATCGTTTTCTGCGCTGAATCACTGATGTGTATCTTCGGAGACAACCTGTTCAAGGTGGGAGACACGTTCATTTTCAATGAGTTGGCAATAAAGATAAAATTGGCTCTGATACGTTTCTTGATTTGACATCTATACTCTATATACTTTTCTTTTTAGATTTATTATTGTTATAAAAATATTCTACCGACGATGATTGGAGTAAAAACTTGCAGGACATATCATAGAGCTATAAATTGTCTCCGATTGTCCAATTAGGCATAATAAATGCGATTGATCGAGCTCAAATTATGCATATTTTTATAGCTATTTTTCTATACTTTTTACTACTTTTATATGCATTTATACCTTATTTTCTAAGTATTTGTGTTTTTAGTCTTTATGAGATGTGAAATTGAGAATTTGCTTATTTTCACTACTTTTGGAGCTATTTTGATTACTTTTTATACAGATATTAGCAAAGTAATTTTGAGAATAGATTTGGAGATGCAAAGTTCGTGTTTGAAGATTTCTTAAAGATAATTTGAAGATTTGAAGATCTGAAGATCATTGAAGAATTATTTCAAGGAGCAAGAATTGAAGATTGGAGCTAAAATTACAAAGGATTGAAGCCAAGCCCAGAAGAAGCCCTGAAGCTAAGGAATTTTGGATTATTTATATGGGAATATACTTAGCCCATATAAATCTATAATTGGAGTTAAAATCCCAATTTGTGGGCCAAATATCCAAAAGAATATCCAAATCCCACATTAATCCCGTAGATTTGCGATATAAGCCCTATTTCAGCGCAGTCTCGGTAGAAAGGCCATAACTTTCTGCTCAGATGTCTGTTTTAAGCCCATGAGTACTCGTTGGAAAGCTAACTCCGAGCTCTACAACTTTCCTTTGAAGTCTGAAGCCCAATTCTGCCGATTTCAAGCCCGAATCTGCCAGTGAAGTTTCTGCAGAAATCCAGAAAATTCCAGAATCCTATTTTGACTTGGATTTTATTCTAGGAAGACACCTAATCCTACTTGGAGTCCAAGACAGCCCTAAACCGCCCTACCCTTGTTTCTCCACTATAAATAGCCACCTTAGGTCTAGATTTTAGAAATAATTTTATTCTTCATAAGATATATTGTTTAGTTGAAGGTTTGGAGGAGAAAAACCCTAGGAGCCGCCGCCCCCTTCTCTTCCTCATCCATAGATAAGTTTTCTTCTTCTTATTTGTGGATGATCACTCAATTTATGAGTGAGTAATCCTTTTCTTCTCTCCAATGTAGAATTTAATTGATCTCTTGACTTATTCCATGGTGAGATTTTGTGCTTTTATATGAGAATTTATTTGAGTATTTCTTGGATCTCTGTATGAATTCTATGTTGCTTGTTTTGATTGACTGGGTCGACACTTTTATGATAAATTGAGTTAGCATTAG